>JBAFWW010030833.1:24465-44465 GCA_036873685.1 Agapornis canus | reverse complement strand
CACTGGTTGCTCTAGAAGGATGCCAGATTTCAGTGAGTGTTTCATTAGGTCTGTGGAGTTTGGTTTGGATTGCACTGGAGATAAAATGTAGCGTAATTGCAATGCATGGATGAAACCACAGCAGCTCCTTCTAGTTAGCCCAGATAGTGTTTCTGGGTGTGTCTATTTCCAAGCTTTGTGAATGGCGCTGTCCCCCTACTCAGGGTCTGTAGGACTCTTGCTGTGGTCAGGCACATTGTAGTGAGGTAACTGGTTTGGTTTACAATCATTTCACCATTGTTTATGGTTAGTTATTTAAATGAGTCCCCTCTTTATCTGGGACTGGGGTCTTGGAATGACACTATATAAATCTAAATTAATTATTTAATTTATTATAGATAATTCACTAAGGCTGTGACACTGAAGTTTACAAAAGCTCTCTGGAGATCATACTGAGAGATTTTGTGGTCAGTTTTGGGTTTTCCTGAGCTGGGACTTGTGTTAATTATGGCATGTGCCTTCACAGTGGGATATGAAAACAGGCCTCAGTAGACTTTTACCTGGGAGCACAAGCTTTGCAGTGCAGCACTGATGAGATCCATCTGTCTAGCATGGAAAAGCACAAACCCACTTTACTTGTTCGGTATTACTGCTAAAAGCCATGGATGGGACTGCCCTTGTTAGCGAATGCTGCTTCCATTAGTATGTGCTTACAGAGCAAGTCTATTAAATATGTATTAAACACTTTCCTGGACAATATATGACATGCACATATGCTTGTAGGGAGGTGCAGATGACACTTCTTTCAAACGATGCTCCTCAGTCATGAATCCATTGTTTGCAAGCCATTGAAGCCACAATAAATACTGCCCTTTTTTCACAGGACTTTTCCTGTGCTTTGTATGGCTACTCTGCAGAACACACTCAAACAGAAGAGCTCAGACTGATTGAATTACTTTAGGTGTCTAATATAGTACTCAATTGTGCCATACTTCCACCACTGTCAGAAGAAAAGAGAAGAAAGAAATGACAAAGAGCTCTTCTCTCAGGCAGGGCTCTGATGCTTTCTTACCTGTTCTCAACAATGGAACCTGATTTTGCAATTAGCTTAAGTCTCTAGACAGGAGTATTTTTCTGTAGATGAGTGTAAACAAGAGTCTTCATCTTTTATCATTCATTACTGAGCAAACACGCCATACAAAGAGTTGCTTCTCATTACAAGCCTTATCCTGAAAAGTGCTGCTGAGTACCTGAAACCTTTTGTTTATTTGGTTGTTTAGGACATGCAGTGACTTTAAACAGTGAATGGATGTGTTCAGATGTAGAGTCATAATATCTTATTATCTGCTATATAAGACCTAACAATGAGGTTGAAATATGAGGGATGCAGAAAGAGAGGGAAACAAAAATGCTGGGTGCTTTTAGAAATCTATCTTTTCAAAGTAAACTTCAGCTTAGTTTTCCAGAGCTGATGCTACTTACGTAAGTCATTCAGCTATTTTTTTTTTTTAAGCATGTAAGCAAAACTAATTACTTACTTTAAGCTTAGCATGCATAGAAGTGCTTTGCTAGATTCAGAGCTGCAGTCAGACATTATCAATTGGAATTGATAAATGCTGTGCTTTTTTATCTAAGTTTAAGCACTTAGCCCAGAGTTTTTTTCAACCTAAAGACTCCTGAGACAGTTCATACATTGACACCTTAACTGACCAAGTACCCGTAACACATTTTTCATTGGAAATACTGGGAATTGTGGCAGAGAGAGGAACAGTCTGGCTGTACCTGTATCACAGCACAATCTTCCTTTTTGGGGAGTGCCATCTTTTTGTCATTTAAACACAGGCAAGACTATTAATTGTAATTTCTTCTGTTTAAAGAGCCTATGCAGGCACACACCCCACCCAGATGCTTGCACAGGAATTGTCCTTGACTTACACAGGAATAGTCTTTGGCTTACACAGGAATAGTCCTTGGCTTACACAGGAATAGTCCTTGACTTACACACTGGGTGGAATGAAGGACTTGATTTTCTTACTGAGACTCTAATATTTGGTAGCAGTGGAGTCTACATGTTTTAAACAAGGCTGTCTCTTCCACATTCTTTCCTATGAATAAATTATGAGTTAATTAATTATGTGATTTTATCCCATTTCCTTTTAAAAGCAGTCCTGCTGAGATTTTAACATTTGGTTACAGTGAAGTCTAGGTGTCTTAAACAAAGCCATCCCTTTCAACTCCTTACTTTTTAATCAATAAATTATGAACCAGTTAGTTGTTTTTCATATTCTCCCTGAAAACTACTGTGCTAAGTCAATTGTAGAAATACTTTGTTATATGCTTCTTATATTCTGAATAGATAGTTTGATACTGAACCTCTGAATTTGTAATTTATTATAGAGACATGGAATAATTACAGAATTATTATAAGGAAATAGTACAGATGTGAGTCTCTTTCTTTGAGAATATGATTTGCTCAGGAAGAGCTGCCATATTATTTGATTTGCACAGTATGACTTCAGATTTTAAACTCCTTTTGTACCTGTTTGGTGGTATTTGTTGCATCACATAATAACTACAGACAGAAGACATTAATATACTTTTTTCTGCTTAAATATATTAATTTTAAAACTCTAGGCATTATATACAGTGTGAGATGCCGAACATAAGCATGTATCTGTAAGTAGGAACTGAAAATAGAAAAACAAAAACCTGCTGAAATTGTCTGGAAATTGCAAAAGCTGCATAAACAATACTTCATTAGCATTTCTGTAAAATAGTTACTTAACCTCTACTATATATAACAATCTCTACAACATATAACATCTGTAGGATCCAGCACTTTGTTTTTTCTCCAGTGAAAAAACAAAGCTGTTTTGTGAAACACAGAAATTATTTGTTTTCTGAATCTTGTTTTCTCATCCCTCGGCTTTAGTATGTGTCCTAGTTTAAACCAAGACAGTACATTTAAAACGAATCCATTGAAATATGTGCTACAGCCTCTGGTTTAGCGGTGATGCAAATCTGCTCTGTATGAAGCAGAGAGTAACTGGTGAAAGATTTCTTGTTCCACTACTCTAGCAGGCAGCTGTCAGAGGGGAGGGCTATCAGCTAGCTCTGACCTCTGTGTAAGGACAACAATTCCAGCCATGTTGCTTTTATCTGCTTTATCAGGGTCAGATGTTTTGACAGTAGAGGCTGCAGGAATGGAGATGACATGGTGGGAGGGAATGCAAGGTGTGGAGGTGACAGAGCATCCCTGTAGCTCTGCTTGTGGGCAAGGACACACGGGCTGGCTGCTTCCATGCAGGGAACAGGCAAGGGGCGGGTGTTGTACAAGAGCTGTGGCTGACTGGGAAGGGTTTCCTCTGGGTTGGTACCTGCACTTTCTGGGAAGTATCCTCATCTCAGTGATGGCAAATGCAGAACAGTAAGACGGGGCAGAAATTACATGTTAGCAAAACCGTGGAAGAGCTCTCCACCCTTCATTTGTTTCAGTTTTGAAGGGGAAGATGAGAACTTGCCTTCTGTATTCTCAGAAAGCTCCAATCTCCTCTCTCCTTTGTTTTTGTTTTTGTTTTTCTCCCAGAGAACAGTGACTCTAATGCTGTTAGCTGGGGAAAGGAAGGTAGCTAAATGAATAAAGCCACAATTTGAGAAAGGTTGGTTCCTGAAGGTGAAGCCTGGAGACTGAGAGCCTGCAAGGCACCTCCAGTGATGTTATTTCCCTTGTTTTCTGAGAGAATGCCTAGTAAGTTCAAAAGCTGTAACATTAATGCTTGCTGATAGTTTCAACTACTCCCATTCTCTCCCTCTGTGTTGAACAGGAAGGAGGGAAATAATAAAATTAATTCCTACATGGGTTGAGTTAAATTTGTCAAAATGCTATAGTTCTGCTCTCAAGGAGTAGAAAAATTAGATAGTTACTATGTTGGCAAGTAATATATGCAGCTAATGTGTTGTAAATCTTGTTGAACCCTTTACTAGGACACAAAAAAGCAGCAAAGGTTTCAGCTGGGAACCACTGATCTTTTGAGCATATAAAATTTAGCATAAATCCATTTCCAAACTGATATTCTAATATTCAATTCAAAGAGTAGGACAAAGCAATAGAATTGATTACCCATTTAGTTCATTAAATGTGATTCTTGCCTGTAAATCCAGAATATTGTTATTTAATTATGTTTGATGGATATAATTTTCCCTGTCCTTAAAGAAAAAAGATAGAAATGCATACTGAAAAGTTGAGAATATGTGCTAGTAACTAAAAAAGCCTAAAAAAAAAAAACTTACAAACCCCTTTGTACTTTGTTATAGTGGGTCTCAGTTCTAAGTGCTGAAATGCAAGTTACTGTTAAAACTTGTAGGGTTACAGTATAATAAATAGCGAGCAGGTGGGAAAGGACATCCTGTGTCTGATGATTACATGTGTTACAGTAGCAATTCAAGATCACTTTAATAATAGACAAGGCTGCAGCCTGCTGAGCAGAAGTGTGATAGTACGTCCTTGACCATGCACAGAACATGCCTAAGCATCTTGCTGCAGTTCTGAACTTCACACAGGGACAGTTGGCTGCTAAAAATAAATGAAAGATAACAAACTGAAATATTAATATATTGTGGGATGCAATGATTCCGTGCACATGGAACAGCACTGCCATGCAAATGATGAATTTCCAGAAAGAGAAGAGAGAGTTAATTCTCATTTTGCCATATTGAAATGGCTTAAATATGCACTGAAGCTATTTTCAGTGACCAGAGAATTGCATCCTGTATGGCTTTCTGAATGGGAACTGACAGCCTGCTACAGGAAAGTGCAATGCAATCATTTTTGGTCTTGAGCCAGGCATATCAATTGAATCATGGCTCCTCCATAGTCGCGCAGTGAAAGAAATGCAGAACGAGCACGTCATTTTATATTGAACAGAAGGCTAAGAGTTTAATGACTGTTTGGGGACCTGAGGCAAGACTTCCATCAACATAGTTAGCCACTGTTGTTTTCAAAGGAGACATGAAGTAAACAGTAAAGCTGCAAGAATTTACTGCGTGTCCCTTGGCCCATGTGAAGGCTGGTGGCATGCCTACATGTGCTGGTTGTTAACTATAGCACAAAGCCTTTCTTCTGTAGCACTTGTGACATTTACGAAAACTAGGGTTCCTAGTTTCATTGATTTTAGGTTTTTAGAAGGTCTGCTAATGCTACTGATAGATATTCTACACTACTGGCACTAACATCTTCTATCCAAAGTTTTAAGTCAGAGTGACATTGTTGTCATGTCATAAAAAGTATCATGAACTTCTTCCTTTGTCTTTGAGTGCGTAAGACTAGGAAACAGTTGAGTTTATCTAGTGCTTCAAATTGCATTTGTGCAAGGGTTTAACTGCTGCAGCAAAACAAGCAAAAGAAATCAGCTGATATTATAATCTGTACTGCATGTAGAATTACTTAGTGATGAGAGGTATGGCTAGCAACGATTGCACTTCTGCAATGAAAAAGCTACAGCATCTTTGAAGTTCATGGTACTAGCTCATAAACTGTGCAAACATTCCTTTTAGAAAGGCACAAAGGTGTTAACTTTGAGCAAGGACCCACAAAGAAGATTATTTTCATCCTTTTATAGCTATATGTACAGAAAGAATGAGATATACAGGTATATGTTTAGTTGAAAAATAAGCTATCTGTGCGCTAATTTCCTGTATGATGGCAGTGATTCCTCTCCTAAATAGATTTATGCTTTCTTTAACAAACATGTTAAGCAGTACAAACAGTTAACAGGAGCAGCTCTACTGGATTATTACTCTTTCAGCATGCGTACAATGCTGTCTGCAGAACAATGCTTTGTATAGAAGACTTAATTAGCTGAAGAAATCAAGCAGGTAAGTAGCTCCTTAGCTTCCAGCAACAACTTATTTGACAGATTTATAGTAACTAAAGATCTGATCCTGTTACTTGTTATACATAACGTAAACTTTAAACTAAATTTTACAATGTATATTCAAACAGGAATGCCTGTTCCACTGAACAGCAGCCCAAATACGTTCTTGTGTAAACATCTATATGAATAAGACACCTGCCTAACAAGGTGTGCAACTGAGTAATGGTTGGGGTGAACTTGGAGGAGGGAATGGTAGTGGCAGTAATGTGCGCCTCATCAGCTGGGCAGGAATTATGCATTTCTGAATGAAAATCGAATCAGTCCACTACTTCCTATAGCATGTCTTCCTGTTAGAGATGAGCACCAGCAGCACAACTTCAGACCTGAGTCAGTTTTCCTATGCTGCTGTTTCAAACTCTTCTTTTGCCTGCGCATGTGGCTGTTTTCTGTGGATTAACCAAGTGCATACAGTATGCAGCCTGTACTTTCAGCTCTGAACTTGAGGTGAATTCCATCTTCCAAGTTATCTACCCTGCTATACTTAGGTGGCATTCAGTAGCAGCATAAACATTTTGAACTGATATGCTCCAGATAGATAATTTTTGTTATTTGGCCATTTAATAGCAGAACAAATATGATTATTCACTGTCTTTTTCACCAATAGCCTTTTTGCAAAGCTTGAAGATAGGAAAATCCCAAAATGTATTTCTCTTGGATCGTTTAACAACTGCAAGCTTGATCCTGTGAGCTGTAGGTAGTGGAAAAGCACAGCTAAGCCACTGGTAGGATTAAGGAGCATGCTGTATTTATCTCACAGAACAGCAGTAGAAAGCTGACATTAAAGTCTGGTGTGCTACTGGAGTCTGAAGATACTGCTGGTGTGTTGCGGTCAGCCTTCTGAGAGGGTGAACTCCTGCTTTACCTTTAAGTCCAGTCCTTGCTCTGTGTCAAACCAGGTTTTTTAGGCAGCAGCAGGTGAATCTTAAATCTATAGGGACAGGGTCTGTGCATCCTTCCTGAATCCCTTCCCCTGGTAGGACATTAATTCTGACATTCTGCTCACCAGTTCACTGCACTGGGAAGCACCTGGCACTACACTGTGGTCAAGGCCTGAGCAAACGTTGTTGTTGTTATTATTATTGTTGTTGTTATTATTATTACCAGTTGTTGTATTTTAAACATTATGATATTTTTTCCTGCAATCAGGTGATTATGCAAGTAGTTTTCATTTTATTTTTCATGATTAAGTGTTCTGCCCTCATAGTAACAGAAAAATATGAGAGATGATTATAGAAAAAAACCCTCTACTATGTAAAGATTAACCAAATAAATACAAAAGAATTAAAAAATCTTGTAAATTGGTACTGTGAGTTCCCACAGCCTTCCAAAAGTTGATGCTATGGGCTCTTTATATCTTCAGCCAGCACTTTAAAATTAAACCACTGAATTAAAAAGAGCTTTAGAAGAGCAGAAACTGAAATATACACCAACACCACAAGAGAGAATAAACTTTTGCAATAACAGTGCAAGGGAGAAGTGCGGGTCGTGTTTCTTTACTTTTGTTTCCCAGTATCCTTAGTCTGTTTACACAGAGATGCTTTTCTGTCCCTGGTCTATCACTCTGTAGTGTATTAAGTATAAAGCAAATATTCACATTGTCTCACTGATTTCCACGGGAGTAGGTGCATGGTTAAGCTTTAGCATGTATGACTGTGTTTGCAAAATCAGTGCTTCAGGCAAAGTCTTCCCAAAAAGGTCCCTGCAATCCAGTGTTAGGTAATGATAGGTGTGCTGTAGATAAAGCACTTTAGAAGGTATGGAAATGGATTTGAAACCATATGAAATACACCTCACAGACTCCTCAGAGTCAAGTCTTTGTTGGATAAGAAAATGCAGGAGGCTGACAGGAAGTAACCTCCCAGGCAGCTCCTTTTGGGTGGGTGCTTTAAGTGGGATGTTTGAATGGCTTGTCTAATACATCAGACTCAGTGGTAGGTACTGTGAAACACCCAGCCCTGGCTGCTTTCGGCGAAAGGTTTAAGAAAAAATGTTATGACAGCAACAGAGCATGTGTCAGAAACCTCATTGCTCTTCTGTGACTGAAAGTGAGTGCTGCTGAAAATAGATGGTACTCTCAGGTATCAGTGCAATGTAGTTTTCAGGTACATTTAATCTGGCCATCTTTCATTAAAACCTAGGGCTAAACTGGGTTTGCTGAATACATCTGCACACGCTATTGGCCACTTGGAAATGAATAAAACCCTGATAGGACAGGAAATCATGTGTGGTGAGGTGATGTCTGGTTAGAGGATCTGGGAGAGGCAGTGGACTAAATTATGTGCTGATGTACAGCAGTGTGGTTCCACTGAAGTTACGCAGTTAATGTACTTGCTATAATTTGCCTTTCTGTTTTAAAATTATTTTGCAGCTATACAGATATTGCAGACTTCATTGGACTTGGGAACAGAACCTGAACAATACTGTAGAATAGTTATTATAAAACCAGCAATGCTATCATGGAATTTAAAAGGGTTGAGAGTCCCATATGGGGAGATCCCAGACTTCATCAGTTTAGGGAGTGGCTTTTCAGTCCTTTACATGTACACCTTCTACTGACTTTGTTAAATCCAAGGAAGTAGCAAAAATGTCTTTTTCTTAAATAAAACCTGTAAATAATGTCTGAAGATTCCAATCTGCAAACTAAACTTGACAGCTCTGTTAACTGATACATCTTTGTAATGCTTGAATGCTTCTTTTCTCTTTTTCATTTTATCCTGAAGATCACACTCAAGAGGGTACAGGTAGGCAGCATTTTGTGCAGCCTGGGTGGGATTTTCCAGTTTGCCACTCCTCCAATGGCATTTCTCTTTCTTGAAAAAATAACTACTACTTCACATACATATTAATTTAATGGATATTCAGAAGAAGCACTTACATAACAAACTGTAATTTAAGGAATGAATGAAACATGCTGTTCTACCCTATCACTCATGTGGCTCAAATCAAAAGAAGTGGCAATAATATTAAAAAATCAATTTTGATTAGAACAAAATAGCTGCATGTTGGCTGGTCTAACTGCAAGCTTTGAAAACCTGAAAGCTGGTAAAGCCCAAGGTTTATAAGTTTGATCTCTTTCTGGAAACTGAATTTAGGTGTTTGCAATGAATGGCATAATGTATTTGTAAGTAAATATTCTATTAAAATAATGCACTATATGTATATATATATATATATATTATATATATATAAGGTACTAAGCATTAAAACAACTGGGAACATATTTTCAGTGCCCAGCTTACACTTTTAAAAGCATTTATATAGTGGGATATGTTCTGTCTCAATGCCATTTTCATTCTGTCCTGTTTATATTAGATTAATTACTCTGTGTGATTTGGGGGGCATAAAAGAATATACAGCTTCATTTCAGAAGAGAATAAACCATGTGTTTTACCTCTTAACACCTCTGGGAATTGAGTTGCCAGATAATAAGTAGTAGAGCCCGCAGTATTTTAAGACCCTGCTACACTTTATCCGTTTGTTTTTGTTTGATTGCATCAGGCATTTTCATGTTAAATCAGTGTTCTCAGCTCAAAGCACCTTTATTGGTGGCTTAAATTAAGGCAAGTTTAGACTAATCCCCAGGCATGGCTGGGCTGACTGCTGACTGGCAGTCCAGACTGCCACTTCCTTAGGTTTGTTGCATGATTCTCTTCAACCGGGCTTTGGGCTGGTTCAAGCAGGTAACTTTGGTGAAAGAATGATAGATCTAGGAGGGTGAAGAAGCTGGAGGAACAGAGTTGGACTTGTTCTAACCCAGTGAAAAAAAGTTATTTTTAATTTGTAACAGTTCTGTAAGCAACTGTCTGACTGCATTGAAAATGAAAATTCATGAAATTGTTTTGGCCAGGCAAAATGTGGGAACAGTGATGTCTGGCAGAGAAGCAGACACATGGATCTCATTGGGATTAACTTCCTAAACTGAAGTCGAGTCTTGACCTCAGATCTGTTATTGCAAAATACACTATTTTCCCAAAAGTACATTCCAAATGTTTGGTCACTAGCAATCATAGGATTGCAAGTTAGAAACACTGATTTTGATGATTTTATATTTATTTTTTAAATTGTAGTAGGCTATCTATACTTTCCTCTCAAAATTATCAAACATGTAGATATGTAAACTTGCCTCTATAGCCATGCCTACAGTTAGAATTCTTCAGAGTTATTAGATTAGGTTGTGCATGTCTGTAACTATAAGCAATCTTGTCTTTATGCTTATCAAGCATTGTTACTTGAGTCCTAAGTACCTGAAAGAGCCTTAAGCACATTTTTCCACAGTACTTGTATGCCATTTTCATAAATGGAATTTGCTAAATAAGGATTATAAACAAAATGGCATTTTCCTAGAATGTTTGCTGTGTGTCATTTACTCACAGAGAAATCTAAGTGTACTAGGCATGCTGTTACCCTTCTGGTGCCCTGTGAAACAGTCCCATAGGGTCCACCAAGATGCTCCTGGAAAAGTCATCCAGAAACATGAATCTGTAATCATGAGAAGCATTTTAATCCAAGTTTATAAATGTCAGATCTTCCAGATTAATGTGCATATTGTGCATCGCATACATTTCCATATGTTTAAATCATGTGTGCCAGTACCAGAAGGGAATCCATCTTGTGCATTCCTATACCTAATGGGTGCCCTTTCCTGCAGACACGCACACAGTGACATGTGGCACAAAGAATGACATTTTGCATGTTTAAATTAGCTTCATGCATTCTCAAAAATGTGCTCAGAGCAGAGGTAGTATTTGCAAAAAATAATTCAAAAATAGTTCGTGTCCATAAATTGTGATTTTGCATTTAAAAAGGGACATATTGTAAAATCTTTCTGTATGCAAGTCTTAACTGCTGCTTGGCTGTGTCATTCAGCCTGTCTCCAGCACACATCCCCATGTTAACCAGAAGGCAGTTCTGCTCACGAACTGGCACAGTGAAGTTCTTAATTGGAAATACATGATTAGAAGCTCTGAGTTTACAACTAGCCTGATTAAAGCTGGACTCCTAATTCCATAATTCTTCATCTAAATAAGTGTTCTGGTTTAGGAAAATGTAGTTTTATTCAGTGGGAATTATTCATGAAGGGAAGTGCTCCAAAAAGATGAGTATTTATATGTGAAACTATTGTACTTACATGTAGAAAAATAACATACTGAATTTTGTCTTTTGTGGGGTTTATTGGAGGTTTCAGTTGGAAAAAAAAAAAAGAAACAAAACTTCTGAGGGTCAAAATCTAGTGTTTTGTTGTGGAAATCCAGTTACCTTAGAAATAAAATGCTTTTGTTTGTATAAAAATGTCTTTAACGCATTCTGTTTACCAGTTTAGATAATAAAATGATTTATGTAAAGGTTCAAGAATAAGTTTGGGGAACAAATATTTTAGTGTGCCTCATAATCCCATATATCTTAGAGACAATTAATACTGCTTATGGAAATAGTTACCTCCACTCTTCAGCTAATAACAGCCACAATGATTTAAGCCAGTGTATTTAAAACATAATTAAAATGTACAACTTCACAGAGAACTGTTGCACAGCTTTATTATTAATTTGACAAACGTAAACCCTAAGAATGAGGCTTATCACTGAAATAGTAAGAGAATTTTCTGGGTGTTGCTAAGCAGTACTGTAACTATAGGGTTTGTATATGAATTACTTATGTGTGTGAGAGGAGGTAATGGCTTATGAAAATACATTAACCTTCCGCACCAGGGCATGAGATGGTGTATACTCGCTTCACTCCTGTAGGGTACCAGCTTCTTCCTGCAAAGTCTCACTCAATTTCCGTAGAAGGGAAAAAGATTGTAAAATCGATAAAATCATTATGGTTGTAGCTAATCTATTTTAAAGAAGCACTTGTAAGCAGTGTGCATTATTAACACAGTAAAGTTAGTCTTTGCTTACAGGCTTTGCTGTCAGTCAGCTTCCCAGACATGAATATAACCACACAGATTCTGTGGTCTGACAAGTGTTTACATGTTAGCATTCATTAGAAGACCCAGTCAAGCAATTCATGCTTCATTAATTGATTATCCCATGGCGACAGTTCATTTTTTGAAATAGCTGCCACCCTGGGCAGGAGCAGAACAGTCAAACCAATGACAAAAGACACTGATGGACAAACACTGCACATACTGAATAGCTGCTAGAGTGATGACTGGCCTCTACAGGCTTTAATCAATGCCTCAAAGACATGGCAACATCATAAAGTCTGTTTATTTATTTCTGTATATTTATGAATTGTTAATGCAGTCAATACATATTAGCTTCATTTGTTGCAATTTGGATTTGAATTAAAATGCAATTTGAATTTTCCAAGTTAAGAGTTACCTTTGTATCATTTTTTGTTCAGTGAAATTTATGAGTCCTTACAGGTTTATAAGGTTTTATTTGGGCTAGAAAGCTAAGCATAATTTCTGACTTTGTTTATTCCAGCATTACAGAATTACTAAGAGTTGACATTGCAGAGCTTATTGAATGAATTCATTTCCTTGGCAGTGTGTGCATTTTGAATTTTCTTGAGTTAAGCCAGAAAAAGTGGATGCATCAGCACAAGCTGGTAAATAGCAACTGCACTGCAAGAGGATTTCAAGCTAAAGCAATGCAAGGAAGGAGCTCTAAACCAGGGCAAATTATCCATAGACAGTAAATGTGTTGAAACAGATCATTCCTTGCCTAATTGTACTGAAGTCCGTCAAATTACCCAAGAGACAAGTTTGGCCCAATATTAATTTGCAGCAGATGTTTGACTAACTAGCTATCTGAAAGAGCTTGAGTCTATTGCGATATAATTATCTGATAGTGCATTGTACTGCTCTCAGAGCTTGTTTTTGTCTTATTCTTGCAGTAGAAACAATAATGCCAAAGTCACAGTGTAAGTTTTTCTGAACGATCGTTCGGGCTTGTGAGTAAAATGAAACAATCCCAAATGATTAAATGATTGTGGCTTACATGTGAAGTCAGAAGCTGACTCCTCTATGACCTTGCCCATGGGCAACAGTGTTTGGAGCCTCATTGAGAGAAATATTAGAGAGCTACTTTTCTCAGATCACCCAGCTCCATTCTTCTCCCTCCTCAGTATCCTCTTTCTTTGCACATTAGACATATAGGCTGACAGTGCAAGACCATGCTGATGCAGCAAAGGTGGTTCTTTGTTCCTTCTGGATCCCTTGCTACTGAGAGGCTGCCCATGGAAGCTGCTGAAGCTCTCACATCTTTCTTGACAGCCCTACCTAAAGAATTGAGCTTGTTCTAAAGTCAGTAGCAGTTACCACTGAATTAAGTTGCAGTTTACACTGCCATTGCTGCTGTCTTGTGTATTCCAAGATTTCTTGAACTGGATGGTTTCAGCAACAGGCTGTTGGGAAGTCTTCTCTACACATCTCAATTTTTGCACCACCATGTCACGCATTTCTATTCTGTTTGAACCTGTCTGTTTCTGGGTTTTGTCCTCCCTGGAGTTCTAACCTTGCAGCCACCATGGGCTGGTCTGGGCATGACTGTGATGCCACAAACAAATTCAACATAAGAGCAAGGGGAGGCAGCACACTGTCTGTCTTCTGAATTATGAGACTGTTCAGGAGTCACAGAAAGAAAATTTTATGAAAAGAAATTAAAAAGATTGAACATCTTAGCCAAAGTGAAAGAAGCTTTGTAAGAAATAGGAGTGCTCCTGAGTTAGAGCATAACCTATTTTTTACTAATGAGAATATTGAAAAAAACTTTACCAGATAGTAGTTTATTCCATAGCAGACTACTTTGAATTTTCATTTAAGTAATATCAATACTGTTCATTGCTGAAGATAGAGTATTTTAATGGGTAGATAGGCTCCTGATCTGAACCACCATGGCAATTCCTGTGCTCATATTAAGAGATGCTGCTGTCATTTCAGTAACAATTAGCTGACAAATCCTATTACAGGAGTAAGATCACCTAATCCTCAACTCTGCTACATTGAGCTCACTATGATAGGTGTTTAATTATATAAAGCTTCTAGAGGTTACAGTACTTTGTGCAAAAGAAAAAAGACAAAAACAAGACTAAAAAACCAACCAAACAAAAAAAACCACCAACCAAAAAATACAGACATTGTGCTAGAAGATTTCACTTAAGAAGGACAAGTTAGACATCTGCTACTTCAAAATTACTACTCCAGCCCTTCTAATTGGCGTAACTGCTTCGCTGTGCTGTTTCAGTGGCTTTTTACAAGCTGTGGTGATGTAGGAAAGCCAGAAAGGTCTGAAGTCAGTAGCAATTTTCCTTTCTGTTGCATTTTTAACTTGTTTTCAAAGGTAGAAAGCAAGAAGAAAGATACTTGGAGAAAGCCCACTAGGTATATTATCCACTTGGTGATTTGATCCTTTAAAACTTGTCCATTAGTTGTACCAAATAGAGAGAAACACTGCAGAAGTGAATGTCAGAGAGCCTGGCTGCACTCTGTAATGTATTCAGCCATGAAACAGCCCATCACTGTGCTCCAAGAATCCTTCTCTAGGTATTGCAGACTGGTGCACACTGAAGAGTGTGGCAATAACTCAGCAATGAATAAAACCAGGTTTTATTTGACAGTAGCTAGTCTCGGGGCTTCCTGGTTTTTTGGTTTTTTTTTTTTTTTTTTTGTTTTGGGTTTTTTTTTTTTTTTTTTTTTTTTCTTTGAAAAGAGCTAACTACAAGAATTATTAAATTAACCAAAATGAGTTAAGTACAACCTGTACTTTATGTTTAGTTGGAGCGTGGAACAATTTCAGTGAAGAATAATCCCTTCCACTCTTGCATAAACTGTCTGAACATGTGTAGTTTGTGTAATAAATCTTGTAATTTGAGCCTTGTATATTTAACTAGCTTTCCTTTATGTGACTTTCTATTCTTCAAAATTTTAGAATTCTGCAAATTATTTAGCAGTAGAATAAGTCTTCTACTTGTAGAGTTACCAGTTAATGGTTGGAGACTGAGATTTTGTTGTTGCATTAGAAAATGCCACCTAACAGTCTACATACAAACCTTGACTATGCAAGCAGAATTTGGCCTTAAAGGCATCACCGTAATGCTATTGCTACTAAGTACTCTCAATATTAATGCATTTTAAAATCTGTTCATTATCATTTCTGTTTCACAGAGCTAGAATAACTGCTGTGAATCTCTGTTGCCATTATATACATGCTATTCCTGGACTTTTATTGTACTTAGTAGTTGCCTGGATTAATTTCATTGTGAGCTGGGGGCAACACTCCTGTCTTGAGTGTGCTGTCTTGGGGTGATGCCTTTTCCTGTTACCACAATTAAATCTCAGTTATAATAATGAAGCAAAATAATTAACAGCCCTTCAAAAATTTTTATCCTTTTTCACAAAATCTATTTATTCTTTTAGCAGCCTACGTTACTCGTTTCCCTTATTCTTCCCCAAAGCCCATGGTATTCTTTCTCAGTAGCTCTTCCAATTACAAGTATCAGTATTATGATTCTTTGTTATGCTTTGTATTTTGTTATCCCAAGACTCTAAATCTGTTCCTTTTCTCTTCAATGTTATCTTTAACATCTTTATAACAAAACTGCTGCAAAAGCTATTGGAGAAAGATCAGTCTGTCTGACAACATCATTCTTTGCAGCAGGGTAGATTTTGAATAGAGGCTACCAGCTTTGTTATATGAAGTAGCATTCTCTTTAACAAAGGAGGATAAGCATCAGAAGCATCTGGGGAAAACCTCTGACTCAAAGTGCTGCACTGCGAATATGAATTTTAACCAGTAATAAGAAAGAAAGCAGTGTATCATTTTTAGTAAGCTAAGTTCAATTCTATTGAAGCACAAGGGCTGAAGGAACTGATAAGTGCCTGGGACACAATCCAAAGCAAGTCAGTGTAAAAGTTCCTGGTGACTTCAGTGGCCTTTGAATTAGGTTTTTAAAGTTACTTTTGAAGCACTTACATACCTGAATCTTCACCTGCATTAGGAGCTAACATAATCATTGAGCACATGCAGTTATTTATGTGTATGAGAGGGTAAAGCAATTCTAGAAAGATCCATGTGCCCAATGCACCAAAAGGTTGAAAGAAGAGGAGGTTTTGGAATCTGCTGAGACTGATCACTTTTAAGTGTTGAAGTGGGAAGACTCTACCTTGCCTATAGAATTTTTAGATACTCTTCCTGTCCAGTCACACTCAGTTCTGTAACTGCTTACACCAGTGTTTGGACAGATGGACAGCTTCTGAACTGAATCACAGCTTAAAGGATAAGGTTGCCAGCAGCTGTAGCAGAGGCTATGTGCATTACCTCTGGGGAAGCTGAAGTTTAAGCCAAACTGGCGATTCTGAAGTTTTGGTTTATTTTGGTTATTTTCCTAGATTAATCTTTCCATTTCTGTTGTTTCAGATATATAAATAAATGTTAGAATAAGAGATCTGAAAGATGTACATTTGGAAGAAATGGTAAGTGTGGTTGCCACGACCAGCTGGAGAGTATCTAATGTGTTGCTTCTGTGTTTGGCTCTCATGGAATTGTGCAGATCCCTGCACACTCCTGGATAGGCAGTGTGAGGCTGCAAAAAAGACCATTAAGTGCAGGCGCATTTACTGCTAAACCTGCTCCTGTGCTTGCCTACTGAGGTAATGCAACTTTTCAGCTGTGTGGTTATTTGTATCTCGTGTGGAGCACTCCTACTATTTACATACCGAGGAAGGACTGTGTTTTACTATGATTTCCTCTTGGAGCGATCATTTCTGTTTTGTAAAACAGATGCATAACTTCAGGTACATTTCTGGTACTTATACCCTTAAAGCAGTAGTTTCAACTTTTGTCAAGCCTCAGAGCATCTAAAATTATTCTGTGGACATACAGACTTCTTTATATTGAGGTTTGCTAGGTGTAAACTTACTTTTCTTAACTCTTTTTCGGACCTCTGAGTTAACTTAAAAGCAATCCATGGACTCTCAGGGGTCCACAGACCACACTGACTTATTGACAGCTACTGCACTGAAGTGGTTGTGGAGAGGCAGAAGCAGGGCTGCCAGAGCTGTGAGCTGTACTCAGATCAGCTCCACAGCCTTCCCAAGCATCTGACTTCTGGGCTGTTTTTGCAGAAGCTGACAAACGTGCCTGTGAGGGAGCTGTATAAGACTGTTTATGCATTGCCTCTAGAATAAAATTTTGCTGTGAAGAAATCCCTATACTGCATCTTCAGACTGTAGGTATATAATATTACTAGCTAAAAGCTGTTGAATTTTAAGTGTAGGAGTTAATTCCCATGGTTTGTACCCTTTGCATGGCAATGTTTTGCTGTGGAAAATAGTATCTACCAAACTTTTATGTAATGTATGTGCCTCTTGGCACATAAGGTGTATCATTTTGTTTGCTGTGTCCAGCAGAAAAGTAGCTGTCATAATTTTTATTCTACTGCCTTCAAATAGACTTTCCAAATGCTAATCTCCCTGTAATTCATTCTCCAGTCATTTGAAATAGGCCAACATAAACTGCTTGTAATTTGCAATTTTGCTTTCTTTTTTGAAGCACCTGAGCTAGACTTCTCTCATAATAAAACTGATATCTAATTTACCACTGATATTATTCTAATCACAGTAGCAACTTTCAATTTGCTCTCACAGCCGAGCTCTCACATCATTCAAAACCAGTTTCTATCTGGTGAACTTCTGATTTTTTTTTTCTTTAGCTTCCAACAGTTATTTAATTGTCTTGTTAACATGGATCATTTGATTTTATATCAGCTTAAACTGCAGTCTCAGTAGTTCATTTTCCCAGTATGCCGTGTTGATGAAAGGTACAGAGAATTTGAATGGATATATATCTTATTAAATGCAGATTTCATTAGCATATAATGTTAATACTCTCTTCAGTTCAATAAATCTGTGTAGCACTTAAACTATTAGCTTCTCTATAAAGCTTTGGATAAACATTTTGAAGTTGCATGTTGGAGTCCATTAGTTTTCATATGCGTGTATGCAGGGATTTTCTTTTGAAAATAGGCACCAGAGGGAAAGTTCTTCAGTGGTGGTGCTGTGGTTGGGGTATTTGCAACACACTTTGTAGATGGTGGGATTGGAGGTGGGGTTTTGGTCCACATATTTTATGAAAAAACAAGACAAAACTATTCTTTGGCAGTAATTATTTTGTTTAAAACTAGAATTCTTGAGGAAGGGATTACACCTTTACCTTAATAGAATTCTCTAACTAAAATTAAGACACATCTTTTACATCTCATACTTCATATCAGGTAATCCCCTAAAGACCCATTTATTGCTCATGCATCACAGAAAGCAAAGATGAGACCTCCTGCTCACAGCAGGAGAGGAGGTTTTATTTAATGCCACATCTAGAAGAAGGCGATGGTTTACTTTATAAATATTAGATTTCTATTGAAATGCCACTTAAGAAGGCTGTGTCAAGATTCTGAACTGACAGCTAAACTAAAAAGAGTTGGGAAATTCCTGCTGCAATGATGCTTATCTTCCAGTGTGGATCACTTTGATTAATTCAGAATGTTTCATTCCTATTGTTTGGGATGTGTTTTAACTGTTACTGTTTCCCTGCAGGGCCACCTCCCCCTTCCATCCCTCCCCTCCAAGAAATGAAACTTTGCAAAATTTACATTTCGAATACATTCATTTAGAAAGATTGGTTTTGGTTGAAACCACACTTCTCAAATTATTTGAAGAATAAAGGGCTTGGCTGGCTGTCCAGTGGGAACAGTGAGAAAGCTTCCCTTGGACTACACAGTGTGTTATCAGATGGCACTGCCCCAGGGTATCGATAAACTACCAGAAGATAAGCTTGAGTGGTATTTGTTTTAAACTCTGATTTATTAGGGACAGCAGCCAGTGACATGAGCTATTTAGAATTTGCACTTGACAGTCATGTTACAGCCGCGATGGGTAGCATGCTAACTGCAAAATGTTTCTGTAGCTCTTGAGCATCTGTTTTTAAAAGACAAACTGCAATGTATTAAGTCCAGGAAATGCAGAGAATAAAAATAGGAGGGTTTTTTACCCCTTAATATAAATAAGCTACATGATAGATTTTATTTGGTGAAACATCTCGTATTACCTTCACCACCTCTGAGAATCCTGCTGGTATTGGCTGTCTTGTCAAGTTATATTTGACACTGACATGACAGTGGCCCACTGTGAGGATGGAGGGACTTCCAGTTGTTTTTTATTATGACTTCTATGCTGAGGGATAAAACCCTATCATCTTTTGGACCCGATCTTGCCCAAAGAATTGTGCAATTATTAAACCTGTTGCAGACCGTTTCTGTGTAGCAGTGAATTCACTTTGTGAGGTCTGTATTTATTAGTCTATACCAATTTTATTCTGCTTGTGACAGGAACATTATCAGACTTGTGGATTGTCCCATTCTGAGTCTAAAAAACACTCTTGGCCAACTGCACCTGGGTTCCCATTTCCCCTGCAGGTGCCCTGCAGCTGAGCCATAGCTCATGGATGGACACAAGCAAGCACAGCTATGCATTCAAGAAGTCTTAGTCTTGTGAAATTCCCACTACAGAACATTTCAGCTTGCCAGATGAAAAAACTAGAGACAAACAGATTCATGCAACTAGGCTAAGAAGATGCAGTCATTGCATGCGAGAGTTTTAATGAATGCTTCATTTAGGGAGCAAAGTCCAAGCCATGAAACAGAATTGCCTTTTCCCAAGGTAAGTTTTAACTCTGGGCACCTTCTCCACTGAGACAGGAGATGGTAAATATTTTGCTGCAACCAAGACCTGTGTTGCTGTGCTTGCCTCTGATTCCTTTAACTGACTACAAGATGGTTTGTCTTGCTAATTAAAGCTTCTCTCATAGCAAATAGGTTATCTCTTGGAATTAATAATTTGTCCTTCTCTTGAATGCTTTTACAGTATCAGTGGTTGTAAAGAAATAGTAAAAGAACAGAATCTCAGAAACAATTAATAAATATTCAAATATTCAGAATTCTTGAAATGCTGTCTCAGCAGTTCTTTATGAAACCTCTTTCATTACAATCGAATGACTATCTGTTTGCGGTGGTATGATCAAAGTGGCATGAAATGGCTAGAAATCTACACACCCCTCTGAACTCAGTTGGAGCCAGCGTTTGACTCATGCT
>JBAFWW010030833.1:5826-17950 GCA_036873685.1 Agapornis canus | reverse complement strand
GCCAGGGATGGGGCAGCCACAGCTTCTCTGGGCAACCTGTGCCAGTGCCTCACTACCCTCACAGGAAGAGCTTCTGCCTAATACCTAACCTAAATTTACTCTCTTTCAGTTTAAAGCCATGACTCCTTGTCCTACCCCTGCTTGTGTTGGAGTCTTCACAGCTGGATGCATGCTAGGTTGTGATGAGTTTCTTCTCATCAAGCAATACTTCCAAGACCTTCTCAGGGCTGCTCTCAATCCAGTCTGTCCAGCTTCTAGTTGTGCTTGGAATTGCCCCAACTGATTTTCAGGGGTACATATATATTTTTTACAGGGAGAATTACTACAAGATCATTGCATTTCTGTATGGTGTATGACTATAATTCATACTGCTTCTCACCCCACACCCCTGCTTTGTCGTGCTCTCTCCACAGTAATATCGCTCTTCATATATGCTGAGAAAATGACTGTTGTAAGTGAAGTTATTGTCTCTTTAATGACCACAGGAATACCTACTGAATTTAATATATTGGCTTAGGAAATCTGTTTCGCCCACCCTAAATGGCTGGCTGTCTTAAATATATCTGCTCAGAGTGATGTGCATTATATAAATAAAACTACACAGACAGCATGTTTGTCAATCAGCAAAAAAGGCTTTACACCCACTATCCTGGGCACATATACTTTGTAAGCATTGGTTTCCAACAGATAAATGTAATCAAGGTTTATATGCTCACAGAAGCCAACAGGATGGGATTTTTTCACTTGAAAGATCAGAAGAAAATTGTAACTAATGTTGTGGAAAATTACTTTGATATTGCTTTCTCAGTACAGCATCACAATTAGGTAGAAATGTGAAGCACAGGGAAAGAATAAATGAATAGTAACAAATCAACACAAACAGCTACTGTCAGGAGTACTTTGCTCAGTGAAAGTAATGTAAGCATTACTTTAAGTTTTATGGCTGTGGATTTTATACTGGTTTAAGTAGTAAGTCAAGGTCTCACCATCATGCAGGCTAGGACTAAAACAATCAAGAACAATTTCCGGAACAGACAGATAAAACTAAAGCACCAAAGTATTTTTATTAATCTTGTTTCATAAGTTATACTATCTTAAATTAAAGATGACTGAACACACTAACAATGAAAAATGCTCTTTTGGACAATGCAAAATTCCCCTACTTTGCTTTTCTGTGGAAAATAAATGTTACTGACTTTTCTGTAGCCTTCCTGATGAGATTTCAGTATCTGGCAAATATGTTTTACTGTATAGTGACTGCATGGGAAATATAAAAGCAAAGGCTAATCCAATAGAACTTTGCCATGCAGAATCTGTTGTCCTATGTAGCTTAATCACACATGCATTTGTTCAAGTCTATTTAGGGAGCAATCAGACAAGCAAATTATAGCAATATCCTATCTCCATTAGAAACAGGCCCTTTTAAGGGGAAGGATCCTTCTCAGCATGCCAAAAATGTCACTTGTGATTGACAGATTTTCACAGGAGACTGTCTTCAAATGAAATATGTCTGCCACTCTAGTTAATGAAATGAATATTTTTTTTCCTGTGTCCTTTAAACCACCTAATATGTTGTAGTGATAACTGGCATAATTTTTGGAAGCAATGGATATGAGGAGTTTCTGAGTCCACTGGGAGTTGAAAGCTCTTAACACACACAAAAATCAGCCAGACAGAAATAAGAGTAATTGTATTGAGCACCTTTTACTCAAGGGTGCAGTTCTAGTTCCTATTAACATAAATAGTAATTGAATGTGAGAATCGAGCAATTGATTACACACCTTTGGCAGTAATAGCTTTGTTGGGATGTTCATGTTTTATCTATGCAGAACCCTGCCCACGGCAATCAAGTCCGTTAAAGTTTCCCTGCTGGAGGCAGGAGCACTGTTCAAACTCACCCTTATTTAAATGTTCTTGGGCATCCCCTTCTGCGGTTATATTGCTCTCAAAAATCACTTCAAAATGTACTACAATCAGCAGTTGGTGTTCAAGAGGTATGACAGATCAGGATGAGGGACCAACAATGAAAAATGGAGAAAAAATGCACTGGTTTGGAAATACCAGTAGAAATACTTTCTCTTTCAGAAGCAGAGAATTAACTTTTATTGTAACATTACACATTCTTAGTTGCATTAGAGTACTACCTGTGTTTACTGTTCATATGTCTTTCCCTTTACCCCCTACCTACTGTCCAGTTTCATTCAAATATATGTAAGGATAGAAAAATCAATTAAAAAAGCACTGAAGTGACTGCTTAATTCTCTGCTTTGCACAATGCTGAAGATTCATTATTTCTACAGTTTCAGCTGAGTGGCTGCTTTAAAAATTGGTGTGAAATTGGACTAAATAATAAACATATTAATGTACAGATTGTTTAGTGACATGGATATAAGTGCTTAATAAACTGGGGCACAGAAATCAGCCACTTAATGTAATTATGTAAGAGTTTTCCCCATTAGGGTTCAGCTCTATTAAAAATATTAGTAATACTTTAAAGTCTACACAGTTGGGTAACGTTGTACAATGACGGTGTCTATTGAATAGGACTTTTATAAAGCACTTATGTAGTCAAAAGAGAATTTCAGTGTATATAAAAGCAAACAGTGACCAGACCTTGGCACACAGGGGCATTATTATGAGCTAGAGTAACTGTGCTGGCATTTGTCTAGGCTCCGAACCACCCTTTGTTACAGCCTTAACCAAAGAGAAAGCGACTAAGTAAATCAAGAAATCTCGTGCTTTCTCATACTTCCTGCGTGTCTCTCCTTTAAAAGGAAACCACAAGTTCAGTTCTTACATTGATGTAATCTTTGCGGCTCTTCACAGTTTAAAGTGAGTAGCACAGGAAGATGGTGTGTGTCTGGATGAAAGTTATAAAAATTTTAATGGAAGTTAAGCACATTAAAGGAATGAATCCCAAAATATTGTATGTTTCTTGCATGAGTCATTTATGCATCTCTTATTTTGCATGTCCCTGTCACACTGAATACCCTATACAGGCAAAGGTAGATTCCAAAACATGTTTGCAGGAACTGAACTTTTGGTGGAATTTCCCAATTTCATATTTCTAGTGGCATAGCTGTCAGCAGAAGTTGGTCTCAACTTCAGCAGAAAATTGACTCCATCCAGATGGACACTCTGCACCTTGGCAAAGATCCCTGCATAATCAGTTAATTGGTTCTTGGAACAATTTTTATAAGCAAAATGTTTTTTCTTCTTCCTTTTTTTTTTTCTTTTCTTTCAAATTATTTCAAAATACCCTTCAATAAAAAATTACATACCTCTGTTGAGGCAACCTCTGTGAAATACGTAAAACATGTTAAGGGTATAAGTAAAAAATGCTGAACATGAAGGAGTGGGTGAGTCAGATAGAAAAAAGAATGCTAACCTGGTGTCTGCTGATGAACTATTTCTTCTGGATCCTGCAGGTGAATGAAGACAACAAGTCCAGCTGCTCCAAACAGCAAGATGAAGGAGAACATACATGTCAGCCTCATAATTACTGTTCTCAGATCAATCCAGTTCTGACCCGGGAAAAGAACTGCACACAATCTCCAGGATGCTCTTCACTCATAGTCTCATCCTCTCAGCTGGAAGTTTGATGTAATATGTCTACAAGAGGTAAAAAAACAACCTAAACCTTAACATGCAGATCATTTCTATTTTTCAATGCAGGTTAGATTTAAGTCTTTTTTTAGACCAAATAACTGATTTCTCTAGGATTTCTTTGGTACAGTTAATTGCAGTCATTCAGTTACTTTCTGCCCCATCAGTTTGTCTTTAATTGCATGTCACTGTTTTTAACATCTTGAAAAGGCAATATAGAATATCATTAAAGATCACAGTTTGGGAGAAATGGTCATGCCATGGCTACAATTTGCACAAACCCCCCTCTTAATAATCACACCACTATTTGCTTGCCGAAAGTGAAGCATGTGTCGCTTTCTGTTTTTCACTGGTTAAACAATATGAAAGCATATAGCGATCTAATGTGGGCAAAATGACCACAATTGCTGCACTTGCATGTCAAACTTGAGGAGAAGGATGAACAGGACTTCCTGCTTCACCCTTGATAAAAAGAGTCACAGAACTGGTACACTATAGGTCCCCATGATACCTGTTGAAAAAGCTCTGCAGATGTACTGATTTCCAAGGGAAGTACTGGTCACAGTGCTTGGACCTCCCTTCCTGGCTTGCAGAACACACAAGAAAACAGAAGGTGGGCAGCAAGCGGGCTGTCTGTGCAGGCGATGGGCAGTGCTGCCTCTCCTGGGAACTCCCAGCACATTTCTGGGCTCGGTTCAGTGAATTCTTACTATTCAATCTAACACTTTCCATTATGTGCAGCTCCAGTGAAACAGCAGCAGCCAGTCCCAGGTGGGTCTGTAGCAGGTCATTCTAAACCTCTTGCTGAGCACAGCCCTAAGGCAAATACTTCCCTTTAAGCATATGAATAGTCCCACTGGAACCAATGTCCATTCTGGAAAGATACCAAGAAGTGAAAAAATGAAAGGGAACCAGAGAAGAATACCATTAGTGTGCCACATGGCTTTATCAATTAAAAGAAATACTTTTGTCACAGACTTGATGCTGGTCCTGTGTTTTTTAGTAACATGAAGGAAAGTGCATTACAGCACAGGCAGTAGAACTGGTTACTGAAAAAGTAACTGGATTTCTTACCAGCAAATCATTGAATACAAGTGTTCAGGCTGGAGATCAGCAGAAGTCACAGGGGTGGGCAATCACTTCAATTTTCTCATCTTTCAATTGTAAACGCAACCTCACCTGAAGGAAGGGTTCTGAAGGAGGTGTTTCTTTACAAAGGAGGTTTTAAGTACAGAAAGACTGTGCAACACTAATTTTCAGCGAGGGTGCATTGTGGAAAAATAATCATTCAAAGTAGTTATATCAGAAAAAGTCTTTAAAGATTTGTTCTCAATGTACCCAGAATATTTGGTGTCAGGGGAAACTTGTTTGCTTTTCATGGTTTCCAGAGCAGGTGTTTAATTTTCTGCAGTGTACTGGCATTCAAAATTTCTAAAATGCAACAAAGAAGAAAGGTCATTGTTCAGTCCTATGAAGTAATTTCTGTGCCTCTTATTGGTGAGGTTATCTAATGGCAGCTATGGTTATGCAGTGTGTAAAGCAGCCTTAGCTCCAGGCCAGGAGCACTGGTGGATGTTTGTATCTAAAATGAATGCAGAACACTAAGTTCTCCCTATATATAGGTAAATTCAGCTTTATTTTCTGTTAAAATTATGGCAAACATTAACTCTGTGGGTTTGGGTTGGTTTTTTTTACTTTTTTTTTTCTTTTCTTTTTGCCTTAGATTTTTCTCACCCTTTAAAAGTAAAGCTAAATGAAAATGTTACTAGGTTTTTCAGCACTAACAAAGCCAAGTCCTTATGGGTCCTTGTGCAGGTCCATCTGTGCCTGTTGCGTGCATATGTATATGTTGCACATATATTTAATAGATATACTTAAAGGTCAAATATTAACTCTAAAGCCTTAGGGGAGGCAGATTAGGGAAGGAGAATTAGCCTTCAAAGCAGCTGCGTTACAGTTCAAACCACTACTCTTATAAGCAAACCATTAGGGAACATGAACCCCTCTCTCTGGTTCAGCATGGAATTTGTTTGTGCTACATAGTGTTATAGATGAGTGAGTACTTTGAATCAAATCCAGCTGTGGCAAGGCTGATACAACACCAAAATCACACAATCATTTTGTGAAACTGTCCAATTAGAGCTTTCTAGGAGTTGTATTTAATTACCTAATAGAAACATTTCCCTTTTTGTAACAAATTTATGGTCTCTGCACGTCCATGCGAGGAGGATGCCACTACCTGAGTTTACTGTGAGTATCTTGCCCAAGGTTGTACAAGAAAGGCTGTGGTACAGCAAACGGCGGAAGGGTCTCCTAGCCCTGAGGCTGGCTTCAGTAGTGCTGCCCTTTCTTGCTGGGAATGCCCTGGCAGCTGGTGGAACAGAGAGATTGCAAGAAACTCAGTATCATAATTTGAGAAAGAACAGCTTGGAAACATCCACTCCCAAAGAACAAGGGGTTTATATTTCCTTAACGTGGAATTTTAAGGTCATTTTTTGAATGAATTGTACCCTTGAGCAAATAAGGGTTTCTAAACCAACTGTTATTAGCTTAAGATACTAAACTGTTTCCCCTGGTTTTCATTTGTTGAAGTGTTCTTGTTTGAAGTAGAGGCAGCATCAAGACAGGAGATCCCTAGCCAGCTTTTAATTAGTGTCAGAAATGCTAGAGTAGCAGTTATAAACAGTTATAATGTTTGCATTATTCCACATCCTACAGACAGGTTCACATAACTGTTTAGGTTAGATATTACAGTGTCTTCAGGGCACCTGAAGACATAGCAGTAACAAAAGCTAGAAGAAAGCATGTATTGAAAGAATATATACTTTATAACTTTAAAGAAGGACCGCTGCTTATGGCATGTTACCATTACACATCTTTGCAAGCAGTGTATATAGAGGGAGTCCAAGAAGGAAAAAGAGAACCTCTTTACTCTCAACAAAATTATTACCTCTCAACAAAACACAGACTTCAGAGATCTTTAAATTAGGGGTCTAGGCTTTTCCACTTTCTATTCCCCTGTAATTATTTTTTTCAATCAGTTCACTTTAATTAATGTGTCCTATGAGAGGAAATCTGGTAAATGGGAATGGGTGTTTTATACATGCTGAGCATGTGCTTCCTGAGATCTCCCAGGCTGGCCGTTGAGTTACAGGAGCGGAGGAACTCTGAAAGCAGTTAGCACTGGCTGATAAATGTGAACAAATATCCTCATTAAGGAAACATCTGAAAATATCATTTACACTCAAATCACATAATTTTGGAGATGGATGAGATAAAAAAACCACAAAAAAATCCTTAGTAGAGCATCAGATAACAGTTTCTTCAGTCAATGCTTCCTCAGGCATGGGAGAGAGTGGGATGCTGTATGTGGGGGCTTTTGATTGATCCAGTATCTGGGGGCAGGATTTGAACAACTTCTGAGCCTTCAACTTACACTTCGGAATTGCAGTCACACACTTTAACTGTGTTCCTCACAACCAGCAATAACATATCTTCATAATTCTTATTAGTATTATTGAAAGCACAAGAAGATAAGCTTGCAAGCACCTTCCAATCTAAGCTCCCATTTTCTGCTGTCCTGAACTTATTAAACAGATGGATGGAGTAATGTTCACTAAAATGTGCAATAACGAATTGAAACATTTAACTTTTAATTTAATCTTCCTTTATACATTTCTGTGGTGAATAAAACTCCTATGTATCAATATATGTTCTTCTAAGCTTTCTCATTACCATGGTATGTGTATGCTCTGCCCTTGAAAGCAGCAGAAGTAAGTGTGTATGTGGATAATAATTAGCACTCAGATAGCACTTTCCAGTTCAAAGACATTCATTAATCACCACAGTACCCGTATGAATTGTGAGGTTAGGAAGTACTAGCATCGGGTAGGAGAACAGGTGTTGCATCATTAAAGCAAGCCATTTAAGGAAAAACATGTATAGTTTTAGGAAAAATCATCCAAATATGTCTGTGGAAAATATTTTAATATTATAGCAAAATTTCCAGGCACCAAATCTTTTACTTCCAGACACAGAAGCAGGACTAATTCCCCCTCCTTCTAAGCAGCATTGAAGTGCTCTGCAAACCAATACGATGGGAAAGATTTATTTAGATCTTTTGACAAGTGTGACACTGGAAGCAGGGCTTTGCAAGCCTACATTTTTGCAGTAACTCCCTGGAAGCCTTAAGGGCTGAACAGTTTTTCTGTGAGCAATTTGATGTTACGATAACAGATCAGTCCAAGAAGGACAAAGAGACACTTTTCTACCAACATTTCTGTTGTCTGATTCCTCATCTGAGGTGGGTCAGCAGGCTGTTTGATAGCACATGGCTGTTCATTAGTGAGTTCTGCAGATGTGTCATTCTCTCTCTCATCTGCTCCCAAGCCTGTGTAAAGAATAGCATTGATAAGATAGTAATCTAAGGGCATGATGTAATTCTTCTGTGGGAACTCAGAGGATTGCCTTTGGTCCATCTAGAACTGAGTATTTCCCACATAGGAGCCACGCTGATGCTTCAAAGTAAAGTAAAAAGCCTTGTAGTGCAAAGCTGTAGAATAACTTGCCCCTAAGAAAAGGTCTGTCAATCTTTAGTTTAGGTTACCTTCTTTTTGTGTGGGTGACATTATCTGAGACTTACATGATGTCAGGGTATGCAGCTTTCACAATACTACCAACAATTGCCTTCCAAGAGCCTGGTGACTCACAGAGAACAGGAGAGACAGGGCACATACCATAGCTACAGCCCCTTGTTTCTATCTGTTGGTTGCTCATGGAGACCCAGCAGAAACCAAACTCCCTGTCCAACTTGGGTGTTGCTGTTGCTGTGTGACCTCAGGTAGTCAGTGACCAGCCCAGCTAAACTGTCCTGAAGATGAAAGGAACTGTGCCAAGATGAAAACAGAAGGGGCTCTTTTCCTATGTAGGACCAGGGGAAGTGAAGGATGGAGGTAGGCCAGAGACCCTGTAAGACTCATGACCACTGCAGGGCACCTTTACACTCTCTCTTCCCTGGGATTTCACTGCAAGGTGCAAATGCTGCTCCCAGTGAATCAAGGAATGCAAACTAATGCCAGCATCAGGTTTACATTCCCATATACATAAGCAAGTCAACAAAACACCTAAGTTCTTTGCAAACATCTACTGATTGCTAAATTGGACAATTACAAATCACCTATGAATGAATGTAAATGCCCACCACATGCACAGTAAACTTCATTTTGCATGCTGTGTGAGCTTTAGTTGATACTCCTTTAGTTAATAGCAGGCTGCTGGTTTAGAGCAGAGTCAGAGCCCACTATTTATTCAAAGGAAAGCAGCAGAACGCTGGTATCTGCTTTTTGATGCGCTCTGTGTGCTGTTGAATAACCAGGTACTAAGTAGCAGAGATTAGCTTGGGTCAGGGCTCCTGCTGCTGTAATTATACCATTCTTGGGAGGCAAACTGGGCTGTCTCCATGGTGGTGTGGAGCTGTCCGGAGAAGTATGGGTCCACTGTAGCATTGTCCAGGATTTTTGTATGAAGAAACATGGTGCTAGCAGGCACAGCCTTAGCAGTGCGTTTTATCTTCAACAAACTGTCCCCAGTTAATGGCACACATCTACTGGTAGTACTGCCAGTTCAGAGAGCAATGGTTATAAATGCAGAAGTGTAAGTCAACCATTACCTGATAGAAATAAAAACTATGTGTTAAATTTCAGGACTGCTACAGCTGATCTGGGGAAGTTTAACTGGGAGTTGTTGGCAGATGGGAGCTGTGATGGGTTTTTTGCTGTCTTCTGGGTTTTGTTTTGTGTGCTCTGAAAGGGTGCTGTAATGGAGAACTTACTTTACGCGTTATTAAGGTAATCTTACTTAGATTGTGTAATGTAGTCAATAGACTGGGATAGTGATAGTGGGCAATTAGCTGAATAGAAAAAAAAGGGAATACTGTTACTACATGAACATAAGAAAAAGAGTTGCTGCTGTTACTGAAATGCTCACTTCTAGATACATTAGCTGTGTTTCTATGAGCTGGGTGAACAACGCTGCTTCTCATCTCTGAAGCTGAGCCAAGCATGCATTTCCTTGCTTCAAAGCACTTGCAGAGACAAAAGGCCTTCACAGACAGGGCACTAATTTCCCATTACTCAAGTGTCCACTGTCTGCCTAGATCAGGCTTGTCATGACATTTACAGAAGAAAAAAGGATTTATAAACATTACTCATATTCACCAGTAAACTTAACTTTTCATGGCGGTTTTTACAGAGGCAGGCACTGTACTAGAGGTGGAGATATTAAAAATCATATTATTCTGTATCTGTCAGCACTTTTTCTTGGAAATAGAAAATGCAAATGAATCTCAAGTATTATGTCCCAAATCCTCTATCTTCTTTTAGTATAAAAAGGAGTAGGGAACTATTAATTCTGTGGCTGCTTCCATTCCCAAATAGTTATCTTTGGGTGCTGAATTTTCTGACACTGTAATTCTTGCTCATGTCTCAATAGAACAAAATCTTTGATTTTCCCTGAGATTTGGAAAGAAAAAATTTGTTTCCAGCTGGTATTTCAAATCAAAACATTTTGTCTGTCTTATTGCAACTGCATATGTAATTGTGTTCTTCTCTATGTAATAAAAAAGTTATTTTGAAGAAGAATAAAATAAGAAATTTAAGTTGGATCTGTTCAAAATGCCCTGCCCCTAAATTCTCCCTAAAATTCTTTCCTGAAAAGATCTGAATTCACATTTTTCCTTCATACAGGGTAAAGAATTAAACCTGCTTTGATGAAGTCACTGGTGAAGTTAAAGGTTCTTCTGATCAAGGCAGGAAACAGACCTGGGGGAAACAGACCTGCTGACCTGCCCAATGAGCTGGCATCTCTTCCTCCCCTTAGCTGAATTAGTCTCTTTCTGTCCCAGCAGTCCTGAAGGAATATGCCGAGCTGACAACCCATGTCACAAGCCACTCAGCACACATCAGTGTTGTAGGAAATTAGGCAGAACTTACTGGCTTTTACTGTTCTGTTCTGCAGTCACTGATGTCATTAAGCATGTTAGCTTTCAGCATCCCCTCCAATTATGCAAGATAGGGATTTCTCAACATGAAAAGAATCCTGAGAATTAAAGGATCCTTTCCTGCTCACATGCGCATGAATCCATACACCACAAAGAGTGGGCAAAAGGGGGTTAGAGGCTTTCTTTTATTCTGATGGAAACTTGTTTTGTCAAGTATCAGTGGGTCCAGTTCTACTCTGTCACATATGCCAGTTTTGACCTTCAGTCCTGCACACAGCTAAAAGGTATATTAACCCATATGATGTGCCAAAATCTAAATTTTGGCATAACTGCAAAAAGCTATGACATTGCTTTATGTGGCTGAAATCAGAGTGATAACACCTGACCCCTTTTTCCCATTCTAAAACCCCTGGCAAAGCTGCTAAAGCTGCTTCTCTAATTTCCATCACACACTGCAATAGGAAGCAGGCACTTCTGATTTCCACTTTCATCTACAGTTTAAGACCAAAAAGGACAGCACTCAATAAACAACAAAAATAATCCTTTCAAAGTTGAGAAGATTTCTTTCCTGTCATTCTGGGTGCAAATTGTAGAGTCATGTGTTACTAATCTCCTCAGTACTGCAGCAGGTCCTTCGCAAGTTAATAGACACACCTCTCCAAGGTCCTAAAGGGGTTATAATACTGTTCCTAAGCTAAAATATAGTATCTAAAATGATTTACAATTCGAATAAAAAAAAAAAAAAAGGTTTCTTTGCTTTGTTTCAAATTAACATCTCACAGGAGCTGTGCTGTGACAGTGTAAATAGTGTCAGTAATGAACTTGTCCAGCTTTCTTCCACACCAGAGTGGAGGCACACAATTTGCACAGCAGATCTTACACACAAGCAGCCTTGCCCTCCCAGTTTCTGCCTGGCAGCAGGATTAATAGGGGTATTCTCCCACCTACAGTACTTGATATAGGAAACTGTGCTGAAAGAAATGAACTCTTGTAAAATACAGCAGAAAGGTTCCTAGTTGTTCAGGTCCCCACTTGGTTCTAGTTAGACCCTGGAGTGCTTCCCTCTCTCTTCACTTGCCTCAGTCTCTCCTCTGTTTAAAGTAACTATCACATTTTCAAAGGGAATTTTAGATTATTGCACCATTATATGACAGCGGTGGCTGCCCATCCCTGAAATAGTCTTATTCAGTTTTCCATAAGGTGCTTTATTTGTCTCTTCCATAGATGCATCTGTCTATTCCAGATGAAGACACCTTCTTTCAAAAGATATGATGCACCTAGAATAAGCTAGACTTGCAGAAATACCAAATAAGTCATCACCCAGATATATCCCCTCTTTTATATAAGTGTAAAGCAAATGCACACTGGAGTTTGCTTTTATAAATTATTGTTTTATGTGCAGTTTAAGAGGTGTTGTGGCAAGTATAAAAAGATGACCCATACAAACACAGGCTGAGAGAGTTGGAGCTGTTCAGCCTGGGGAAGAGAAGGCTGTGTGGAGACCTCATAGCAGCCTTCCAG
>JBAFWW010030830.1:0-10432 GCA_036873685.1 Agapornis canus | reverse complement strand
TTTTTTTTTTTTTTTTTTTTTTTTAATGCAGAAGGTTTGGAGACCTTCCAAGGAAACTGTAAGCAGTATATACTAGGTTTTATTCAACAGCCAAATGTTATGAACAATTCCAATTATATATGAAACTGAGTCACAGTTAAGGGGTCAGATTATTTCTTATTCCAAGAAAATTCTCAAAAATAATAAATGAGTACAAATATTGAGAAGCATTCACTTTAGACCATTATGAGTCTCTTTTAATTGTAACATTTATTTACCAACCAATTGTATGCTTGCTTACTACAGTATTTTTAAACTCCTCTATCCAACCTGAATTTAGATCTCTTAATGGTGAGGAGTTATTTACTACACTTGGGAAACCATTGCAGGACTTGATAGATCTTGCATTATAAAGTGGTTTATTTCATTATATTTAAATTACTTTTTGTTCCATTTTGGTCCATGTCCACTTCATTAAAAGCTCTGAGTCCATTTTTCTCTGTAGCTTTTATCCTTCTTATTACTTTAAGATTGCTTTTAGAAACTTAAACCATTGTTGGATTAGGTTATTCATAAAATTTTATTTTATTATTTTTGTAAATCTCAGCTCTTTTGTGTTTCTCTAAATTTATTCCACTTTGTCTCCATATAGATGTTTTACGTTCAGAATAATGTACTTCCTAACAGTTTGTCCAGCCACAGTAAGTCATATGCAAGTATTAAGTATAAAAATAAAATTAAAAAAAATAATCTTTCTGTGGTTTGTCATCTGTATTTTAGGATTATGATGTTGCTATTTCCTGCACACTTAGCATCCTTCATTATTGGACAACTATGGTAAGCTTAAGTGCCTGAGTTTTGTGTTGGATCAGTTTTAAATCAACTGCTCTCTTCCTTAAGGAGCTGTATCTATTTGGAAGAGAAATGAGAGGTTCTGCATAACGTTTTCCATCATGGATTTACAGTGCCATTTGGCAAAGTAATATGCCAGTTATTCATAAAAACAAAAACAAAATGAACTCAAAATATCTATTCTACTTTTTTTTTCTTACCACAGGTTAAAATTAGATTAAAATAATCAGCTAGATATAAACTCAGTGAACTTGCAGTTTCCAGCTGCATTTTTCCTTTACCATCTTAAAATGTGAAGCTAACTGCCCTGACTCCAATTTTGAATCTGTTTACCCAAATGTAAATAAGCAATAACTCTGTTGAAATGGAGAACATACAGAATGTAAGAATAGTAATTTAGGACCCCTGTGTGATGTTATTTGCCAAAACAGATTTTCCCAGTACAATAAATGGAAATGATCCAAGAGAAGAAAACAATTAAGCTATCTTTTGTGGTGTACTGTGAAAGAATAACAGAGAAAGAGCATTGTTGCTGTAGAAAGCAGCTGGAGTTGTAAGGCTACCCTTCTTGCAATGTGTTTGTGATGCCATAACCAATTTTCTAAAAACAAGAACATTAATAAATGGGCTATTGTACAACATCTTACTCCCAGACCTGGTTCTTTTCCAAGTGATTGTCAGCTTCACCCTGCCTGCAGTATGAATATATTAGCCCTAAGCCTTTGGCTCAAGCCTAATAGTATTCTTCAAAGATGCTCCTTCCCAATGCAATTCTCCCATACAGTGCAAACTGCAGATTCATGGTTAGTTATTCTGCCACTGACTGCAGCAGCTCTACAACATAGCTTATATTCAGAGATACTGTACAACATATAACTTTCTTCAGGGCAACACAACACCATGCAGATAAAGTACTAAAAACTTCCTTGCTAGGGGGCAAACCCACTGTCTGCTTTATGTCCCAGCATAGCAGTACTCCTGTTGTCTAGGGTCACAAGAAAATGGGCTTAGGAAGACAACCTTTGATTTTCAGGCCACATAATTTTTTTAAGATCATTACTGTAACAACTGTGATACAGATTGCTGTAATTTTTGCAAAGCACCCAGAAAAGTTTAAGTTACAGCAAAATAATCTCAGCAGCAATTTCTATAATGACAATGCATGGAAACAGAGTATGAAATAGACAGTGAAAAAGCTCTAGAAAATGAGAAACAGAAATTAATCAGTGATACATGCCCCTGTTGACTACACAAAAGTGAAATCAGATTTCTTGCTTTTTGGGTTTTTTTGGTTTGTTGCTTTTTTTTTTTTAAGGTTTCAAAGAAAGAAAAAACAGAATATTTCAGGCTGGGGTTTAACTGGAATTTGGAAGACTTCCAGTGGTCACTGACTGATTGAGCCTTGTGCTTTAAAATAAAATACAAATGGCTCCACAAACCACAGGGAATTATTGTGGCCAAGAAAAAGAAGGGCAGCAGGCACAGACACATTCCTCACACTCATCTGGAAGGGATGTTAAAGTGTACCAGTATTTGTTTTGTGCCAAGGATTCCTTGTAAAAGCAAGTCTGGGTATGTAAAGGACATATGGGCCACAGAGGTCTCAGAGCATGTCCTGGGTGATCCAATAGCCATGTCCGCAGTGTCTTCTGCTCTGCATACCTACTTTCTCTGTCAAAAACATTCAGAAATTCCACCTATATTTTGAGCATGTTAAATAACCAATATAAGAGGCAGATCTGCTTAAATGAGTATGAATTCCAATGCTGTTTTCTAGGATTCACAAAGACATTTATTTTGCATAGAAAATTGTTCCTTAAAAGAAAACCATTTAAAGTAACTTTTTAAAAAACCTGATGCAGATATTGATCTTGATTGTCAGTGGCAAGGGACAGATGGTATGCAGTGGCACATGCTAACACTCATACAGATCAGCTTTTAATATACTAATTGTCAGCACATAAAGACAAACAGATAATCTACTGTTATTTTATATTCTTTTAATTCAGTGCTGCCGATAAACATATTAGTGGGGCTGTGCTACATGACAGCAGCCACAAGTGCTCAACTGAGCATGACCCTATGTAATGACAGAAAGTACATTTTTAGATTTCTGCTCCATAATTTTCTTTATTCTCTTCCATATTCAAAAGTGACTTTGAGGCTATAGGGCCACACTGAAATTAAGTGTCTATATAAGCATCCACAGCACTTGAAAACTGTGTGGCACTCAACTTCTCTTCACATTCAGTAGGGAAAACAAGACCAAGGTATCAATAGAAATATAGGTAGATGCCTTCCACAAACACAGGTAACAAACCAGTGAATTACAACATCCCACTCTCACAACTGTGGAAAGTCTGCAATGGTTTCAGCATTTCAACCAAGAAGTTTGGTGGTTTGAAATCCTCCTCTGGTATTACTCAACAGTTAGCCTCACCAAAGTTTCTCCCAGCAGAAACTTTGGTGAGCCAGATACAGCATGTTAGAGATTATGATAGTAACTTAATGGTATAAATGGTTGTCTGCTGGAGATATACCCTAGACCCTTCACCCATTCAGTTTGCTAGTACAAGCACAGGCAAATTCTGTCACTTGTATCCACAAGGTATTGATATAGGCCATGATGTACTGTGATCTGTAGCTTCAGCTTCTCTGTGGACTTTCAACAGGAACACTTTCAGTTCCCCTGGTTAGGCATTAGGATGACAGGTAATATTCTCCATTGTGCCACAGCAGGAAGACCAAGATGCAGCAAAAGAGGTTATGGATGAACAAACATCTTCAGAACAGACATTTGATTTGGAGGATTTTTGCTACTTCTGCAGTTGAGGATAGATTTTACGGCTCCTGCCCCAATTCTTGCTTCTAACTACTCCAGGGAAGAAGCTATGATATACTGCACTGTAATAATCTCTTATCTTTCCAAGTAGGCTGCTGTGTTTTTCCATTTCCATTAGCTGGCTTGGCCACAGGGGTTCTGCATATTTTCATTTACTTTTATGTAACAAGAATATCAGGTAGTAAGACCGAGTGGCTTGATGTCTGGCTGATTCATCCCTTAGGTTTATTAACTAAGATAGTCAGTAGGGAGCATTACAGGGAGATGGGTAAAGAGGAAGTGGGATGGGCATAAGATATGATTTCTGGATTCTTTATTTTCCTATTGCATTCAGTGTTCAAAAGCAACAAACATCAGAGCCTCTCCACACTGTAAAATGCAGACAAAATTTCTCTACTTTCAACTTTTTTTTAATATAGCAGTAGAAGTACACTAGCAGTATACTGGTAGTAGCCTACTAGCAAAAGATAGAAATATAATCATCAAGAGCTAGAAAAAGATCCCATGAACTTCAGGTCTTTTCTGGCTTTGAAAGCCAATGAAGTTTAATGCAGCTCAAAATCCCTCAAAACCAAAGAAAGGACCTAAGAAGAACAGCTTATTAAATTGGGTGTAAAAGCCCCATCCTTGGCACTGGCCAATAGACTACATGTAATGTAATTTTAAAATGGGATAAATTATAACCTGCTTCCAGTTTTGATTCCTCTATTTCAAATTCAGGAGCTGATTGAAAATAAGAACTTTGATATTGCTGAATGCAATAAATTGGGCCATGAAGGAACAGACTTAGGCATGCATCCCCATAAATTAGACTGATATAGCTACAGAATTTTTTTGAATGTAAACCAGCCTCTTCATTTGATGAGAACTGAAATCTCTTGCCTCTGCTGAAATCCTCCATATCCTGTCCCTAATCTCCTAAGACATCTCAACCCTGGAGCATAAATATTAAAGAAAAACAAGATAGAGTTTCATTCCATGTGATTCCACTGCTTGGATGAGAACAGCATTCACAATATCTTAGCTAGCCCTTGTGCAAAGAGGACAGGTGGTTTTGTCAGCATCCTTTTTTTGGGAGTAAAGTGAGCTACGTGACTTGCTTCATTATCAAATTCAATTCAAATTCAAATTAAAAAGAACCCATAGCATATTCTTGCCTCATTAGACACATAAAGCTCTGTCCTACAAGCAGTAAGCTCTTTCTCTCCTTCCACTGTTTCTCCTGTTACAACGCTGTTCCCAAACTTCAGTGGAAGTATAGCTAGGAAAGTTTACTTTCGAAATATGCACATATTACATTTCAGATAATCTCCTCAGTTCCTGTTCCATGTTTTACCCTAAACAATTCTTCTCTTTCTTTCCTTCATTTTCCCTCAAAATAATTACAGAGAACAGCCAAACCCTTTCTCAGTCATTGCTTTTAGCCAGCTTCTTATACTCTCTTGCTCTGAAGCCAAAATGACCAATTTAAAACAGACATAGAAACACTCCAGAGAGGAGTCTTCTAAATTCGCAAGATTTTGAAAGTTTGCGATGGTGAGTTTTGCCTCAGATTAAGTTGTATTTTTATTAAAGTTCATCCTGTCTGCTCACATATCCATTCAAACTGTCTATAAATTCTAGGGTCCTGTGGCTACCAGGTATTTCAGTACAGAGTTTAAGCAGCCAGCCTGGTTTCTCAGGCTCATCCAGACTGCTTCCACATGGAGCATCCTTTGGTAATGTGAGAGAAGCCTGGCAATATACTTATGCAGTTTGGATTACACTTTATATAAAATAAAATTATACTCCAGGGGAAAAATCAAAATATCTTTCCTTGGCTAATATGCTTATCGGGAAATACTTTCTTCCTTTTTTAATACTTCTGATTACATTAGGAGGCAACTGTTTCAGTCAATCCCCTTTTTGCTGGCTGATTAATGATGTATTTCTCTTGGTTTTTAGGCAATTGAACTAAATTATCAAAAATGCCTTTTCTGGCCCCAGACTGAGAAAACTAGATAGGCTGTACCAGGTCTAACTGCTTATTGAGATGAAGAATTCCATTTATCTAATATGCATGAGACGGGGATGGGGGATCAGATTTCCCCTAGCTGGTTGGAGCCAGCTGTGAGATTTGGCATCTGCACCATCCAGGCATACAGGTCAGGGTAAAGTAGATTAATGCTCCTCTGGCTAAAATATCCCATTTCAATGTGGTTCAGATAGCTGTAAAGTGCAAAACTTCTGCAGCTATAGATTATATTCTTCTTGGCTTTCAGATGTAGAATGCAAATTTTAGATAGACTCTGGCCATTGTGTTTGGATGCTAACCAGGATTGTCAAGCACTTTGCTGTTCTCACAGACTTTTAACTGGAGCAAGTGTTTTCCACTGAGCAGAGAAGCAGAACATTGCAGTCAAGATTAAGTTCCCTCCAACTCCAATCACTGAATCAAATAAAACCTTCTTCCACCCACACATTTCTATCTCAGCTTAACAACAAAAACAAGCTGCCAATCTCTCCCCACACAGAAACCTTCAGAGTTTTCATCAAAGGTAATGGAAAGGTACTGCAAAATTTCTCAAGCACAGCAGGCAGAAATTGCCATAATTTCTTCCAAATTATTTGCTGTTATTTTCTTTGAAACCACTGTATGAATCAGATCAGGAGCAAACAAGTGGGGTATTTCCTGTACCAAAACCATGCTACAAATAAAGAAAGTTTTGCTCCCCTCTAGAGGAGCACTTGTTGGCCAGAAATGTCAATATTTGATGAGCAAAAACTTCCATCCAGAAAGCCAAAAAGGCAAAAGCAGATGGGAATCTAAATGCAATTGTAGGTATGGGAGAGATTAATTGTAAAAAAAAAAAGTAAATTCAAGAAGGACATACTCCAAAAAGGGATAAGAAAAGAGACAGGGAACTAACACAGATTCAGTCTTGAAAATTTGAGACAGCTCACAAAAAGAAAAACATCCACAATATTTGCACTGACATGGAATGAAAAGAACTAAAGATGAATAGTCAGAATCTGATTATGGCATAACAAGGAACTGAATTTAGGTCATTCCAGACCTGGTTATTACTGCAGCTGTGGGGCTGTGGTGACTTGAAGCAAGATGGAGAAGTTAATGAATATTAGTGAGGGACTCATAAGAGTCAATTGTTTATCCAAGCTGGGTTTGGGGTATCATATTGCTTAATGATGTGTTAAAAAACACAATCAAGAACTTATTTGATACAGATGGATACATGAACAGAGAGAGACAGAGAGAGACAGATGACAGATAGATAGATGAGAGAGAGAGAGAGAGATAGACAGACAGACAGACAGATAGATAACCTTGGGAAGAGAAAAACTAGGAAAAATTATCAAGGTGGAGGGAAAACCTTCCCAGCAGCTGACGAGCACATAATTTCTTGAAATACTGAACATGAACTTTTTCAAAACCAAGTGTGCACTGGAGACAAAACCTTTACTGGGAAGGAACTGGATCATTTAACAGTCCTTTCCTATCTCTACAGCTTGTGATTCTGTGACGTTCTTGAGGGTCTAGATGAGCCACCGAGATTTCAACAATGCCTTCTAGTAGTTTGTTATCAGTCATAAGTGAGAAAAAAGCCAGGGAGTTACTAGAGCAATTAATTCAATTTCCCAAACCAGGTCAGACTAAGCAACCTGTCACCTTGGTACATGACAGATTTATTATAGACAGATATTACTATGCAACATCTGACTATGCTATCCATACTGGTCTGCTGTAAAGACCTATGCCCTATCATTAACCAAGACAGTGTTCATTAATTCCTTATTATTTTCATGAGGAAAATTCAGAAAAACAAAGATGAGAACAATCAAACCTGATAAGGCAGGTCCTTTTTTTCCAAGCTTTCTTTCTAGTGAACCCCTGTTGACCCACCTATTTCCAGGCTCTGGTCTGAAACCAGATAGCCAAGGGCAGTGGCTTTGCTCAACAGATAAGTTTGTGCACCTACTGCATGTGGGTTTTGCCTATGTATCACTTTCTGATGTTGTTCCAGTTCTTTTCTGTATTTATTAAAAACCATTCCAAGAGTGGGACAGACATCAGACGAAAGATGGCTCAGTAGAAGGAACTGCAATTTCATATGGAATTGCTTCAGGATTTATCAGTATGAGGAAACTGCACAGATGTTGCATTTCTAAGCATTAACTTATCACTGAATAGGCAGTGTTTCAACATAAATTATATTTCAGTCTTGGGATTTCCCTGGCAACCTCCTCCAAATCATTTCTAGCTGTTAATGTCCTGTCAAATTTAATGATTCTTTCTTCTCTGACAGTTTTATCTGTAATGTGAAATAAATGCTTTCCTGATGCTTAACTCCGTGTTGCTAATGGTGTGGTAGCTTAGCATTCTTATTCATGTTTGTCTTCTAGTCTTTAGAGACTAATCAAAGCTAGCTGTTGAAGGCCAAGAAATGGACCCTGCTGGCTTCACTTAGACAAGACTCCTGGCCAGGTGGGACTGCAATGGTCACTGAGGCAGATGTGGAGAGGGATAAATCTCAAAGGAAGCCACTCCTACTGGATAACTGAAGACAAGCAAGTTACTTGAGAGACAAAATATTTTTGGTAGAGGAAGGAAAAAGAAGGGAAAATATTGAGGCTCTTAGGACATCATCACAGGCACAGGATCAGCTGCATTAAGCATAGCCCAGAGGAAGGAAAGCTTTTGCTCACTAAAATTTCTTTCATTCTGTCCAACCAAATATCCAGGTTTCACAGTGCACATGGTAAAGTCACAGCAGCACAATCTGAATAATCAGTACTCATTTATCAACCACACAAGGATTTAGCCCTTGTGCAGAGAGGCCTGGCATTTCTTTACTTAGCCCTGGTAAGAGGTAACATCCTTGACAGAGGTCAGAAATCCTCCATAAGACTGTATCAATTCCCTCTGCTCCTGTAAAGTAGGAGAAAACAAGGAAATGTTTGTTCAAAAGCATCTTTGAACTATAGTTCCCTGATTTAATAAATGCTTGATCCAGTGAGACTGGGTCTAGTATAATGCAATCAGGATAAATGGTCCTCCCTGGGAAGTTATCTTCTTGGCAAAGACTAAATCTGTTCCTCATGAGTTGCCTTTGCTCTGCTGCAAAACTCTATACCATAAACCCTAGGGACTCATTATTACTAGAAGATAATAGTTATGTGATTTGTCTCCTAGAAGGTTGTAAAGAGAGTCTCCTTCTGTGTTTGTCAACAAGCACTCATCCTTCCTCTCTGAACAGGAAGTAGTACATGGAACCTAAAATACTGACTTTTGTGACAAATTTTGATGCTTAAAATTAGGTGGTGTGAGTATCTCACTCCTCGTAGTGTCTCTGCTACAATCAACTTTCATAAGAATCCAGGAAATCTGATGTCCTTGGCCACAGAAGTGGAAGAGTGTGTTTCCATTAAGAAAATGCTGATCCAGATGGCACAGCTGTATGGAATACTTGAAACACTGGCATCACATTCTCATACTGATAAAAGACAGAAATTTCCAACCCAGACTTCAAGGAATATAAATTCTCTTTGCCTGTATCGTACAAAATACCGAGAGGTGCACATTGTTCTACAAACATGATGACAGAAAAGCAAGACACTCAAAGAAACATTTTCCCATGGCAAGACATGATTCTGCCTTATTTAGGTGATTTTTATCATCTGCTTAATGTGATTGAGATGTCTTCAGAACAAGACAATGCAAGAAAACAAGCTGGCCAAGAATCACAAAATGAGAGATGGAAAAGGGAGTCTTGTCCCTAACAGTAAGTATTTCACAGAACCTCATTTTTCAGACTTTGTGTTTTCTTCTCTAATTTTTTATTTTTTTTTAACCCCACAGTACAAGCCGGCTCAAAAAAAAAAGAAAAAAAAATTAACCTCCCAATACCCAAACCTTCTCAAAAGGTCAGAATGAAGGATAACATTACATACTGCAAGTTGTGGAGCCATCATTGCATTTCTTTTCAACAACACCAGAACCACATGAGAAAGTTTGCAAATACCATTTAAGATAGCAGGGAATGAGTTACTTGCATGGGAAACCACTGTCCTATTTAGGTAATACTCGGCCTACCTAAAATTGAAATTACTGGTACCAGCTATCACTATTAGTAAAAATTACTCTATAGGCAAGTTATCCCTTAATCTGCCAACATTTAATTAATCTGCCTAAAAGCCTGATGCTGTCTTAGTAGGGTAAAGGAATGCTTTGCCATTTATGTAGAGCTAAAACTGAGCCCAATTGCCATTTGTAGGCATTTGAACACTGATTTCCCAAATGTTTGAAACAACATTTCTTTCAACAGCACAAGTGCTAGATGGTTTCTAAACAGATTTAGCAGCCTAATTTTTGAGCTGACTATGTTTTTTCTAATATCTGTAAAGTTTAAATACCTGGTATTCCGATGATTTTTGGACATCATTATTTTCCTTCATACTGTAAATGAATATTCATTAAATTCAGCACAACAGAGGGATAAGCTACTTGTGTTCCACATGATGTTTGTGTATGTGAGAAACTCCAGGTTTACAAGTTTCCCTTCCACTTCTTTTTCCAATTCAAACAACATACTGGAAGGGACATTTGTTCCAGAAATCAGCCTGGTATGAAACCTATTCAATCCATAAGCTGTGAATGGAAATGCTGTTATCTAAATGAAGTGCTCATATAGAATCACAGAATAGTCAGGGTTGGAAAGCACCTTAAGATCATCTAGTTCCAACCCCCCTGCCATAAGCAGG
>JBAFWW010030828.1:0-35234 GCA_036873685.1 Agapornis canus | reverse complement strand
CCCGAGTTCAGTCAAAACACCAGCTACTACAGAGAAGAAAAACTGACTGCAACTGATGAACCCAGGACACAATATCATAAGGTTAAAAGAAGGGTGATCACAGCCATAAATTTCATGGATGGACCACCCAGTGGATAAGGACTTGGCTGGATGGCTGCATGCAGAGTTGTGGTCAACAGCTCAATGTCCCACTGGAAACCAGTAACGAGTGGTGTCCCTCAGAGATCAGTGCTGGGACCTATCCTGTTCAATATCTTTGTCAGTGAAATGAACAATGGGATTGACTATGCCCTCGGCAAGTTCACCAATGACACTAAGCTGTGTGGTTCAGTTGATACATTGAAATGCCCAAGTGCTGGACTGGTGTCTCAACTCCATCTCTGCCTGCATTGTTTGTATTCCTTGTAGGCTTTCTGTAAATTTCTGTTTTGTGATTGGTTGCAGAGGTTTGTTAATTTAGGTTTGGTACAGCTCTTTCCTGTTTTCCAGATTCATGAGTTTACCCTTATACACCAAGTGGTCCATCCATCAAATTTATGTCCCTCCAGTTCAGAGACAAGGTGGTCATGCAGGACAGTGTCACACGCTTTGCACAAGTCCTGGTAGATGACATCAGATCCTGATGCCCCTATCCATCATATCTATAGCCTCATCAGAGAAGGCCATCAAATTGGCCCTTACTGAAGCCATGTTGGCTGTCATGAACCACCTCACTGTTTTTCAAGTGCCTTTTCATGGTTTCCAGGAGAATCTGCTCCATGATCCTGCCAGGCAGAGATGAGACTGACTTTCCCAGGTCTTCCATTTTCCCCTAGGGAACCTTCACTAAAATCAAATAAAAGCTACTAATAAAGCAACTAAAAACGTTAGGGTTTGGGTGAGATTTTTTTGTTTGTTTGTTTGTTTTGGTGGGTTTATTTTTTCATTTTTGGTTTTTCAGGGGGGGTTTTGTGGGTTGTTTCTTTTTTTTTGTTTGGTGGGTTTTGTTTTTTTTTTTTTTTTTTGGGGGGGTGAGGGTATTTGAACCCATAAAATATGCTTGTACCAACAGCTTTACAATAACATCCTATCTTTTGCTGCTTTCCATGAAGTAAAAGTAGTTTCTGACAGCAAAAGTTTGCATTAAAAGGCAACTTCTGTCTTCTGTTCTAATGCTGTGGTATCTCACTGTTTATGCTTGGAAAGACTTAACATACTCTATGATTCCAAAGGAAAAAATAAGATATTGGGAACAAATTTCTAGGCTGCACAACTTCAGACTTTTAGGAAATTCCTCGCACGCACCGCATTTGGAGTATGCTCTTCTCAACTCCATTGAGTGGGAGAGTCAACTTTTCCCTGGATTTCCTGTGAAAGTCTGTACATCACAGTGGAACAAGATTATTACAGGACAGTGAAATATGATTTTCCCTCTTGCCAGGAGTGATCTGTTCCAATTCTTTAGTAAAAAAAAAAAAAAAAAAAAAAATTCCCTTTTGCCTACTCAAGTCAGCTTGAATGATCTTTAGTCCTATGACAGAATTGCCTTAGCAGCCTCAGAAGTCTTTATCTAAGACACTTCAGTTCAATTTCTGCAAGGAGTTGAACTATAGGGCACATCTATAAATAAGTACGATGTATACAGTAGAAAAATGAAACTTTCTCCAGATTTTACTGCAGATTGATGGGCTGATTTTTAATGTCCACATTTACCACTATCAGCTGATAGCAGTAGAAACTGAACAGGGGGGTTACACAAATTCTTACCTGAGGCACACATGTAAGTCATTCAACTCACTTTCATTCTGTCAGGTAAATGGCAAGTAAAAGAATTTCTAGTAGGGAAACAACAAACTAGACATTAGACAAAACCATCTCAACATCTAATGGCTATAAACTACTATTTGGAATGCATTTACACTTAAAAAAAAAATCAATTGAAAATGTTGAGGCTACAAGAAACAAAATGCATTTTAGATAAATTTTATTTTAAGAAGGTATTTGAAATGGCATAGAGCAGAGACATCACTACACTGAGAACACAACAGGAGAAAGTCAGTTGCCTGCGTCACAGTACATGAGGAGGGATGAGAACAGAGATGAGCAGGGAAGTATTTTTATGAGAACATAAAACTTCAATTTTGGCAAAAGAGGAACTAATATTGCAAAGACTAAATAACAAACCAAAACTCAGATATTATGAAAGGCTTGAGAGAAATTTCAGTAGATGGAACAATCATTGTTTGGGTAAGGATACTAAGAAGAGGACAGAAAGCAGCACAAGAATCTGCCATTCAAGCTCTTCAAGACCACAGAAAGGAAAAAACACAGATTCTGAGAATTTTCTATATATAAACACACTTGTAATGCTTTTCTTACCGATGTAGTCCTTGTAGTAGCTAACTCTTGGACTAAAAGATCTACCTCTTACTGGTTTTTCTAAAACATAATAATATTAAAATATTTAATAATGCAATTAACTTGACATTGCAATTACACATCATCATCAGTAGATAAAAATATGTATAGAAAGGAAGGAAACACTGACATTTGAGATTTTCTATCTATATCCAGAAAATTTATTAATATAGTTTTGAATAGAGAGTAGTAAATTGACACAGAATAATCAATATTAGAAAACTGCGTCAGGAAAGAGGTACTGAAGAGTCAGTTTATGAAGGCAATTGAGGGTAACTTAAGATTCACCAACATAAAATTACAAGCATATCAAAACTAGCTTCCTGGTAATTCATGCATCAAATGCAATACCACATTTCAATTTACTTATATGAATCTAAAAACTACATATCATGATGATAAATGGATGCCAGTAGTTTTTAAACTTAATATCAATGGGTTATAAAGATTAATACCCTCATTCTTCCTTGCATAAATTAATTATCCAAAACTGATAGGCTGCTACCAATTCTCTGTTCTTAGAAAGTATAATAAATCTATGAACAACGGGATAATAATTTATACCATTTTATAATTGCAATGACATTTCTAATACAGTTCACTAACTCTTTCTTTCTTTTATAAGGAGCAGACCTTCATTTAAACTGGCTAGTTGCAATCATACCTCTCTTTCACTTGTAAAGATCAGATTTCATCTACTTTTTTGTTTACTGTAGTGCTAGTTTTCCTTTGAGCACAGTATCACATACAGATAAATAGCAAGAATAAACCATAACTGAAACAAATATTTAATGAGGATAGGTGAATCTGAAAAGGAAAGACCAATATACTGACAAAAGTAAGAACAGCATTATTAGCACTTAAAAAAAAAAACAAACCAAACAAACAACAACAAAAAACAAACCACAAACAAATCCAAACTTTTCAAATGCATGAATCACAACAGAAGAGATGCAGTTTTGCTGTGTGCATATGCTTTGTTTCACATGTGGCTTGTGAAGAGTCACAAGATCTTTTCATGTGGAGCTCAGTTCCTTTATTCAGGTTATTTTAAGGACAAAACCATCCTCAATTCAATAAACATAGAAAATATTCCACTTGCTACTGAGCTCTACAAAAAAAATTCTGTGACATTACAAGAGTTACACTGTATTTTAAAAATGTTACTAACAGAAACACAGCTAGAACTACTTCATTTCCCCGCCAAACAATCCTCCAGAATAACACACATTATATTATACATACATATATATATATATATATACTCATCATTTTATAGAATGACTTGCCATCCAAGGCTCAGGTGACACTGTGAAAAGGGCTACATAATATATCTTTTCACCTCAAAGTCACATCAAGTGCCCCAGTCATACCGCCCAAGTCACAGAAGGCAACAGCAGAGACTGGAAGAATGAAGAACTAACTGCCTGGTGAAGCTCCTGCTGACTGGAAGAGGGGAAATATAACTCCCATTTTCATGAAGGGAAAAAGGAAGACCCAGGGAACTACAAGCCAGTCAGTCTCACACTGGTGCCTGGCAAAATCATGAAGCAGATCCTCTTGGAAACCATGCTAAGGCACACGAAAAATAAAGTGATTGGTGACAGGAGCATGGCTTCACTAAGCGCCAATCATGCCTAACAATTTAGAGGCCTTCTGAGGCACGTTGACAGTATATATGAATAAGGGCAGAGCAACTGACATTGTCTACCTGGACCAGAGCAGAACACCTGACACCACACAACATCCCTGTCTCAAAACTGGAGAGGCCTGGATTTTTTGGATGGCACACTCAGTGGATAAGGATTTGGCTGAATGGTTACACTCAAGAATTTTTGGACAACAGCTTGATGTGCAAGTGGAGACCAGTGGTAAATGGCATATCTCAAGGCTCAGTGTTGGGACCAATCCTGTTCAATGTCTTTCCAAATGACATGGACAGTGGGACTGAGTGCATTCTCAGGAAGTATGCCACCTACACCAAGCTGTGAGGTGAGGTCAACATGCTTCAGGGATGCCATCAGAGGAACCCTGACAGGCTCAAGATGGGACTGCATAAACCTCATGTAGTTCAATGAGGCCAAGTGCAAGATCCTACATTTGGGCCAGGGCAATCCCAAGCACAAACATAGACTGGGCAGAGAATGAATTGGTAGTAGCCCTCAGGAGAAGGACTTGGGAGTGTTGGTTGATGAGAAGCTCAACATGAGCCAGGAATGTGCTCACAGCCCAGAAAGCCAACTGTATGCTAGGCTGCGTCAGAAGACTGTCATGAGCAGGTCTCTCATGAGACCCTACCTCAAGTACTGCATCCAGCTCTGGGGCCACCAACACAAGAGGAACGCAGATCTATTCAAGCATCATGAAGATCACAAGGCTGGAGCACCTCTCCCCTGAAGACAGGCTGAGAGCTGGGCTTGCTCGGCCTGGAGAAGGCTCCAGGGAGAAGTTATAGCAGCCTTCCAACACCTAAAGGGATCCTACAAGAAATCTGGAGAGCGACTTCTTACCAGGACATGCAGTGATAGGACAAGGGGGAACGGCTTTAAACTGACAGAGGGGAGATTTAGATCAAATATAAGGAACACGTTCTTTACTCTGAGGGTGGTGAGACACTAGAACAAGTTGCTCAGAGTAGCTGTGTCTGTCTCATCCCTGGAAGGGTTCAAAGCCAGGTTGGATGGGGCTTTGAGCAACCTGGTCTAGTGGCAGTTATCCCCACCTGTGGCCAGAGGGGTTGGTATTGGATGATCTTGAAGGTCCCTTCCAAACCATTCTATGATTAATGTAAACCACAAAATACATATTCCCAACTCTTAAGAAGTCTGAGAACTCTGTTTCTGCCAGATACATTTTGTACCTGGTAGAGAACTCTGACCTATCAATCAGAAATGCATTTTAAAATAAACTTTCAAGTAGGCAATTCTGTGTTATTATTTAGAATTTTGAATCACCAGAATTACTAGAGAAAGCATGTTTACCATATTTATTAAAAGTGTACTATGTTTTCCAATGTGATTTTAACACTACATTACTAATCACTACTCTCACCAACCTGGAAGATGCAGTTAGGGCTGCATCTTCAGCCATTCAACTCAAATGTGAGTATCAGACACTGAGACAGCACAGTATCAATTCTGAATGAAGTATGTTATTTAAAAAACACTCTTTCCCCAGTATGTCCATCCTGGCATATGGTGTAGAATACTATTTTCTGTAGAAAACACAGATTCATTATTCATCTATTCCTTTCATCTCAAAGATGATGACAAAAACTTAGTATGCATTATTTTTCCTGATTACCAAGGTATTTTTGAAAAAGTTAGATACCATCGTCCATTATACATTTAACCTCCATATACATTTAACTTTTCTATGCATGGATTTCCTACTCCCTCAGAAAATAGTAATGGTGCTATAACACTGAGGAGTAGACAAAGAATCAGTTGCACTATTCCTTGCAAGTGGCCTTAATAATTACTGCTTTGTACATGAGCTAATAAAAAACAGACAGTATCTTCTCAAAGCAAGAAAGGTATACCACCGTACGGAAATATCTATTCACAGCACACACTTAAGAACAAGCATGACACTGAAAGTTATACAAATTAAATTCACATGTGCCAAAAAGGTTCTAACAAAGCCTACAGAAGATGCTCTACACATGATTTAGAGCAAATATATGAATGCTTATATTTTGACCTCATGATAGGTAGGCCTACACATCACTGCTACTTACATTTTCTGCTTTACTTATGGTGAAATATTGTCAGTCATTCACTTGTGCTTAATCAAAGAATATAAAGTACATCAAAAATCCAGGAATCTGCACTGAAAAGAGCAGCTGTCCAATGACAGATCCCACCTGCCCCTCCCCTGTTATTACTGGAATATTTAGCTTTATTCTTCAAGTCAAGGAAACTTTGAAAAAATATCTGTAATATGTCATTTAAATGAATCATAGTTGTAAAGTTAGAAAGAAACATTTAACTCAGTGAATTTTAACACTCAGGAGACTTCACAGTAGAAGATAATTCACTTCCAGTACAGCCTATCTTGCACGAAGAAAATTAACCTCTGGTTATTTTTTCCTACACTAAGATGCTGAGATATACTTAGGAGAGTAACTCAAAACACTTGCATTAATTACAATAAATTCTTCTACATTCAGGCCTAAATCACTTGCTAGGTATATGTCCTGGCAGCTGTAAAGCAAGGAGAACTCTCATGCTTACAATTTTTGTACTGTAATATCCATATTTTGATCACTAGGGAGTCCAGTCCAGCAGATTCTAGTTACCACAGTAAAGGTGGTATTTTTGAAGATAACAATGATATATCCAAGCTAAATCTCGCTCTAGTAAACCATTCATGTTCTAAATTGCTGCATAAACCAAGTAATCTTAACAAATGAAATTAAGCACAAAAGACATGCCCAGATTAAAATGGGCAAAGCAAGACTCACTGGCCATCAGGAAACACAAAAGTTAAACTACATTTAATGATGATGAGACAAAATTTTCTTCCTGTTCAGGTTACAAAACTCAAAAACATAGAATTGGGATCTTTGAACTGCAAGAAAGAAAACAAATGTTTCCTGTCTTCGGCTTAAATGTTGAAGACACTGCTTCAGTGAGTACCATATACTGCTACCAAAGGTCTCTTCAGTGGTAAGACTGAAAAGTACATTTTGCTTGACAAATATTTCCAACAGTGAAAATTTGGGAAACGCTACAGTGCATTCCAACAGTAATTGGAACACAGGATATCATGAGAATCTCCTAGTTTATGTATATGCACACTGATACACACTTCCTTTTCTGGAAGGAGACTGCTAACAGCTGCAGAGAGGATTTTGAAACTTAAAAGCCAAACGAACCTTTGAGGATGGATAAATGTACTCACTGTAACATACCCGTTCTGCTTCATGCACGTAGTTTGCTCCTATAACTGCTAGCTGGGTCCACATTGTGCACAATATAAATATAAATACATACTGTGCTTGAGCATCTTAAACAGAAGCAGCAGCTTCACAAAATCTTACACAATCTAAGCTTCCACTGGTTTCCTGTGGAAATGTTACTAAAAGTTTTTAAAGCATATAAAAGAAGAATTAAATTCTGAAAATTAACATACCTGATACAGCAAGAAAATCATCAATACTTGTTATATCATCCACAGCTTCAGTAAGGACATGGATGTGATTCTCCCATGTACTCCTATACATCTCCATGTTGTTTTTCACAACTTGACTTTTTGGTTTGGCAGCAAGAGCTAAAGCGGCATTAATAACCTGTATTAAAAATAAAGACAAAATCCAATATCAAAATAATTATGTCTTCAGAAATAAACTCTAATGTTTTACTTAAAACTGCAGAGCAGTATTTCTGTTCTTTAAGCAAAAGCAATGTTCAGTTTTTGTTTCTGCTCTCAGCAGACTATCAGGCAGATGTTGCTTAGGCTATCTTCCATGAGCTTCTTAACTTATGAAGCTAAAAAGGAATATGATAGCAAAAATCCCAACTTTTATTTTGAGTTGGAGAATTCATACTATTCCAGTTTGCAATATATTAACATAAGAAGGTTTTTACTTCCACAGATTTACAGCACACACTTACTGGTATGACATATATCAGTTTTGAATTTAAACTCTTTTAGGAACTGTTGCCACAGAGCTTATTATGGAGAATCTTCACTGACAGAGATATTATCAACCTCTCATAATGACAAAGGCAAGTTTTGGCAGGACAGGAGGTATCTCTTTTAGGATCAGTGGCATGGGACATAACACATACTACATCTATATGAAAGCCACAGACTGATATTTCTATACCAGTTAGGCCTAAAAATAGTAACTAAGTTCACATGAAGAGGGTAGAGCCCATCTCTCCCTGGAAAGACTAATTAAAGATAGAAATATTGGCCCCTAAGGTGATTACTTCTCTAGATACCTCTTCAATCAATTAATTAGCTAAAGGATTTTCTTCCTAATATGGCTTTTTGTTGGTGTTTTACCTAAAAATGTTAAATTAATTTAATAGTAATCCAGGCAGAACAGAACATTAGCCTTATACTAATCTTGTTCCCCTTCCCAATATTGCTTACTTATCAAGGGTAAAATTGTTTTAAGACAACAAAACTTTATGTAAAACAAAAAATGAGAAGAATGAAACCAAAATGCCACATTAATCCCCAGTGCTGATAGTATACGTTCCTGAAATGTTCTGGTACATTATGCCACTGTAACCAAGTCATATTTCTAAGTCTAAGCCCATCTGATGTGTCTTTTACAATAATATCAATCCTCTTGATCCTGTTCTGGCTTGTAAGCTAAATCATAATCAGTTGGTTTGTATTTTTATATATCACATGAACTTATACAGCAGGTGAAATTTAAATAATGACAAACTTACTAATGACTTTCATAATCAAGGAATGTACATCATTAGGCTTTCACAAAGAACACTGCTAGGACTGAGTCTTTTTACTAACACTTTTAATGAAAAAATCATATGCTTAATACTTTACCAGCCATCTGGAAAAGACAGAGTATGCACCTAAACTGAAGGAAAGGGTAAGATTTCTCACAAGTGATTTTTAAATAAAATAGAAGTCTTTCCTGTAAATACAAACACAAAAGGATCTTATTCTCCAGCAACAATGACAACAAAAAAAGAAAACCTCAATAGGTAGAACAAATTTAGAATTGAAACCATTTGAAACCAACTGAAACCAATTGAAACCAAATTCATTTTTGCAGGGAAAAAGCTCCCCATTTACCTGAAATTTTCTAACACATGAAAACAGTAATTTGCTTAAGATCAAAATATCAAGCACACCAAATGCTGAACTGAGGAAGATGACATTATTAATTTGTCATCAGCTCCATAAAATAGCACTGACATGCAATATTACATGAACATCTAAGGATGATGCACAAGATATCTTTGTAAAAGAATGGAATTATCATAATAAAGTTACATGATTTTAAATAATGATATAATACACTTAAACACTGTTTAAATGTTGCCTAAATGTAGCCAATCAGGAGACCCAACATCTCAGAATTACTAATGAATTAGCAGCAATCTCCACTGCAAAATCTTCTTATTCTGACAAAACTTCTGCAAAGTTATGCAAAAACCCACAAAAATGCACTGAATACAGCATACGTGGTCATTCTCCCCATTTTCCAGATTACTAATACCCAAATTATTTCATTCATTTGACTTTCAGCTTTTTGACAATGAATTCTGCCTTCACATATACAGCACAGAACCATGTAGCTACCTTAAAGAAGGTGCTGTCAAACTATCTGTATTTGAAAAAGAACTTAAAATTTTAGTAAAAAAACAAAGAATCATGTTAATTCTGATTAAAAGCAGAAAGTATATGCTATAGGAAAAAACTGCTGAACAGATGAGCAATTAAGTTTGAAATTCTTATGTCTGATCAGTGTTTGAAAAACAAAAAAAAGGCTACAAAATTTCTACAAAACAGAATAGAATACTAATCAAAAAGCACCTCAAAATCCACCACCATATGCTATGGTTTCAGCAGTTTGCCTACGAAACATTTAAAAGAAGTCTGATTTCATGCAGTATCCTTAAAACTAAGCCACTGACTTTTAAAATAGTAGGTGTTACAAGCAGGTGACAGAATACTGCTCTAACCAGGGCCTAGTAAGGACTTGGAAATGGCTATTCTTTTTCCTTTCTATAGTTTTGGTTTTGCTATACACAGAGTTTTCTGTATAGCTTTCACACACCCTTTCAAAAAAGCCCCTTCCTTGTGTTATACAAGTTTATTTTGTCCACAGTCCAGATCTACAAAGTCTGTAGCAAAAGCTGTATCAGCTATAATAACTGGCAGCAGATCTGTCTTAATAGTGTATGATTCTACCACTAAAAGCAGGCAAACAACTTGTGTCTCATGTAAAAACCACTATTCCAGTGCTTCCCCCCCGCCCCTTTTTTAAATGTCAGTAAACATATACGGTTAAGAAATTGAATGTACAAGAGGTGCCTTATATTTTAATTTGTAAATGAAATTCTCTCCTCCAATAAAATGCAGGAGAGAATCATAGTAACTTCTAGAGGGATTGGAAGAGCAGCTCTCCCAAATGAATGCTGAGTGCAGCCTGCTAATTTTAGCCTGCTGATTTTAGTGCTGCTAAAATCATAACATCTGAAAGATAGTACTAGCATAGCAATGCTGACACAGATGAAATAGTTCATCATTTATACCTTATCAAAATGTAGAAAATAAAAAATGAGTCACTGGGGACTTTGAAGCCCTATACAGACACCAAAGGTGCCTACATCCTAGGCGTAGGCAAAGCACCATAATAAACCTTTTGCCCACATCCCCACACACGCTACTTATTTGCAGTACCACTTCGGAAACATAGGGTCTTTTCCTGCATACATTTATTTATGCATGGATAGCCAATTCTGGCTTCTTAAATAAGTCAACAGACTTCTCAAGCAGCTGCAGGCTTAAATTTCCATTTACATACATTACTCCTGCTGAAGGCCCTCTGCAAGTACAGATATTTTTTATTTTTAATTTTTTTTTTTTTAAGAGTTAAAGCAGGGAAATTAAGAGCATATTGGGGTACACTTTTATAAAGGTAAGTGCTCAGCATTTTCCTCTAAGTACTAACTTTGGCACTGAAATAAAAATGAATTCTTCAAAGTAAGCAATGAGCTTCATGAGGTTGGCATCAGCCCACCTCAGAAGTGTGTCAAGGTCCCTCTGGATGTCATTCCTTCCCTCCAGCGTATCCACACAGCTTGCTGTTATCAGCAAACTTGACCAGCTTTACCTGAAAGGTGGGCTTTATCACAGATAGGAAATGTATATTAGACAATGCACAACACAGTAGACAATACAATAATTGTCTGTTGACAATTAGAGAAAGAGGAAAACCTATCTGTACTTTGGATTTCAGTCTTAGTGTATTTACATCATTAGCAAAAACTATTGTGCACATTGTGTGATGAAATATTTTTGAGATTTTTTTAGATTCACTCAATATTTAGCAGTGGTGTAATTACTGCTTCTGTTTTCAGAAATGGAATAACATGCACATATCTCTCTCCATCCTCACTGTTTTAATTAATAATAGTGTGGAAAGGTGTTTACTTATTTCTTGTGTTGGGTATTGAATGCACATCTCTAGGGCTCCCATAGTTGTCCTACCTAAAATCACACTTTTTTTCTTCCCCGCTAGTTAGGATTAAGTAAAAAGACAACTTGGGAGATGGAAAAGCTTGGTGAATCTTTCTACATAGAGTGATTAAACGTAACAAAAAGAGAGGAAGAAGAGAGTAAACAGACTCCAGCAAGATACATTGTCTGAATGGAGTGTGTAACACAGGCTGTAGGTGTTGGACTTGTCATGGGATAAGTTAAACTTCAGTCCTGAATCTTTAAAATTCTGTTTATCCTGCAGCAAGAAAAGGTCTTTCTCTTTAAGGGAAGTTAAAATTATTGAATAGGAATTAAACTTTTATGGCAAAAATTGTTCCCTGGGGAAGAATGGAATAGAACATAGAGACTTGCCTGCCAGTCTGGTCTCAGTGGGAATGACACCTTGTAGAAACAGCATTGTTTAATTCTGAGTGTGTACTAAAGTGATTTCTTTGGATGCTTATGGAGCTGGAACTCTCAGACCACAACCAAATTGTCTCCTGCAGTGAAAACTGCTTGAATTGAAATAATTGGACAAGTTCTGTTAGAAACATGTTACACTGTTGCAGCAAAAGGCAGATCATTTCTCAAGACTACAGAAAGGTATTTATTTTAGAATTAGTTGGCAAACTGGATTTAACTAGCACTTAATAAACATGGAATTAGTAAAAATTAATGCATATACAGAATAGTCTTAATTTACCATATGCATTGCATCAGCACTTTTCAATGACATTGAATTTTAGAATGTATAATGTTTAAATGTGTACATTCTCTGAGAATTGCAAGCAGCTTAACATTATTGCAAAATATGATGGGCTGATAACAATAAAAGAAATCAGGATTTTTATTGTTTTGTTTAGATTCTGAAAATCAGAGATGAGGAGCAAGATAACCATGTTCATAGATTTTATTGGTGAATTCCTCATCTGCATAAATGTGACTCAGTTAATGACAACCAAATGGTTCTATGCTGAAGTGTGAGTGCTTTAGAAAAGGCTCTTTACTGAGAGGTTTATTTTTCTTCCAAGGAAGATGGTATAAATATAAATCATATTAACCTATTGATAGTAAAAAAATATAGCTTCAAATGCCACCAGTGCTTGCCAAATTTTTAAGGTTGGTTGACCTCAATAGAACTGGCAGCCATCACCTCTGGCATGCTTGTGGCTGCTGCTGAGGTTACATGCTGAAACCAGTGATGAAGTACAGTTTTTAATCCACAATGTGCCTATGGGGCTAGACAAATACTCTTCCCCTGAAGGATACTACATTTTCAGAGTATTTAAAAAGCTAATTAGGGGAAGGAGGTATGCTGAGCTTCATACGTTCACTGTTAGAATCCCATCTCCTCTCACAATTGGTAAATAGCAGTGTAGGCAGACTTCTCTGTTAACTCAGTACTGGGTATATACCTTTGTCTTTAGTTAAGCTGTAAATAACATTAAAATAATTATGGCTTTTCTGCTTTGATAGAAATGTGTTTTGGTTTACTGGTTTGTCAAATTACCATTGATTAAATAAGTATTTCCACTGAAAACCAGAGAAATGAAAATTTGTACTTTATATCTTCCATATAAGCTCAGAAAATCTGAGAAATCTTAGTCCCTTCAGTGAGCTGCTTTCCTTAAATCCTCTGTGGGCCAGAGGGCATTAATTGTGATCCTTCATTTTGCCATCCCACAGCAGCTCTCAAGTGCTTATTCCATACTCAGGCTCAAATTCAATTTTTAGTAGAAATAGTTGCAGTTCTGTGCATTGTAGAAGAACTTAATCAGGTTTAAGATGCCAGATTTAAAGTCTCTATTCCTCAGTCATTTTCATAGGTGTTTTAACTGTATCCAATTCTATCACGCTGCCTGGAAACTCTTTTAAAGTAGTGATATGTTTTTTGAATTCCTGATTCTCATTATAGGGTCTGGAATTGAAATTATAGGAAAAAAACAGGGTTTATGAGACATCTCTAGCAACTGAACTATATTTTATAGAAATAAACTTGTAATTGCAGTATGTAAAGTAGGAAAGTATTAGCTTCAGTGTTTGGCATTAGATTTGATGGACAAATAAGCATATGAATGTTGCAACTCTGCAGAATTGTCATCCCAGTGTCAAAACTTAAAATGTAAGTTGCAGGAATGTTACTAGCAGTTTGAGATGCTAAACTTCAGAAATGTGCTGTAAAAGTATACAATGTTCTTTGTAAGGAAGCTTTGATTTCTGCATTTAAAAAATAATACTTAGCAATTATTTGATTTCCTTTTTTTTTTTTTTTCATAGAAATAATTGTGAGGCTAGGTGTGCATGTGATGACTAAATTTTATAGGAATTAATACATTTTCAAGTGAAGTCAGATACTTTGACTACTGGTTACAAGAGGTAGCAGCAAAAGCATTTTTACCTCTTGATGCCTGCAGTAGGCATACAACACTGTCTCAAAATTGAGAGTGAAGTGTTTGGGAGTGAAAAGACAGCATCTAGGCTTGTGGATTTGTGAGCTGGAAGCCACAGAGGCGTGAAAGCACAAACATGAGGGATCCAAACCGTGAGGGAGGAGAACTGAGAAGTGAAGGCTGTAGGGCAGGACAGATTGTGAGAGAGTGGGAAGTATAAAGATTACTTGGGGGCAACTTTAATCGGAATTTGGAAAAGCAATGCACTTGAAGATGACTACCCAAAACCCCATAGGGACAGCTGGCTGTCAGTCCTTGCTCCTCTGTTCTCTGCAGCCCAAGAATGCTGGTTTTGTCCTTCCCTTGCTATTTATTGCCCTCACATGGATTTCTTCACCCTCTCACAATTCCCAGATTTCAATTGTGGTTATAGTGGAAATATCTGTTAAGCCAAATATTAGCTAAGTTAAGGACTTTGCTTTATCAGGAAATGCATTAGGCAGGCATGTAAAACTACATGCATATCTGCTCATATGTATATGACCCTTGTTTGTGTTTTCAAAAACATTTAGATTGATAAACATTTGGGCTATTCACTCATGAAAAAAATTACATTTTTTGAGGTGTATATTTCACACACATTTTGTATTTGTACGGACTGGTAAGCCAAGGAAAATATTGGGTTTAGAATGCATGGCATAATATGGTTGATCTGATGACAAAATCGTTAGCACTGGTATATTTTGTCTTCATTGCCATTCAAAATAGTGAAGAATTCTAATGTATCAGAGAATATATTTGTTACTAGATTAGGACATACTTAATTTTAAGTGGTATCTAGAAGCGTATGTGCTTTTTCCTGGCAGTCATGTTTTTTATGAATGTGTGTGGCAAAGACTGAAAATGGTAGTGGTATGTACAGTGAATACTATTATAGTGAAATGCATATCTTATGAAGTGTGAAACAAAGAGGATAATTCACTGATTTTAATTTGGTGAACAAGATTTGAAGAATAAGATTATAATTTCTTTAATACCTGCCATACCTGTTGGAAATACTCTGTTTCCCTGGCTTCATTTACTATGGGATATATTTTTTTTACTGTATATTTTACTTAGTATACTGTGTTATTGTTTGGTCATTGATAATAAAGGAGGAGACTTTTGTGAGAATCTTCAGCCTTTAATATAAAATTTGCAAAGCAGTGCAGATGATTTAGAAACACAACTTACGGACTGTAATGACAAGTCTAGCAGCTAAGGCTTACTTGTTGGGGTTTATGGAGTTTATTTGGTTAACTTGAGTAGTAGGAGATCAATCTCCTCTCCTTCTCTATTTTAGTCATCTAGCAATTAACTCAAACAAACAAACAAATAAACCCAACTAATAGGAGCTTTTAGTTTGCAGTATTGTAAGTCCAGTCTTAATTTGACTTGATATTGCCTTTGAATTTATTTTGGACTTCTACAAACAAAGTTAAAAATAGATCCTTACCAAGTAAGGACAAAATTAAATAATCTGCCAGTATTAATGGAATAAGCAGGGGGGTTGGTTTTCATGATTGGCATTAAAATAGAACTGAGATCCCAAATGAATGCTGCAATGATGTGCACACTTACAAAGAGAACTTACCTTAGGGATTTGCTTCTTTTAACATCAAAAAACCAGTAAGACGAGTCTGAGTGATCCAGTGAAAATAAACTCTAGTTGTTCAGAAACTGAGTGCAAAATCTGAACCTAAGTCAAGAGATTTTTTTTCAGGGTGGTCTACCCTGAAGTTTGTCAGTGCATACTCTGGCTCTGTGGCACCTCAATTATCACCCTCCTTTAGTGTGAGGGATGAAACACAGACCTACCTAACCTATTCTAACATCTGGTAGTCAGGCCTGGAAGCAAGAGGTATGCATCTAATCTCTCAAGTGAGGAAGGGGATTGGATGCACGCTGTGTTTGTTATTTTCTACTATATACCTCTTGGTAGCTGTTTGTTTTTTTTTTTTTGTGTATTGTATTGAAATTCTTTGTTTAAGCCCCCTGGCTGTTTTCAAAACTAGTTTGGAAATGCTGAAAATTGAAGGGGATTAACAAGATACACAAGGAATTTGGGACAAATTTTTAGAAGGGGTTTCCACTGATATGTAGTGAATATCAGTGTTAGCAGTAGGTAGCATGTTTTTCAGCAATAGTTTCTAGTAGTCCTCTTTTCTCTCAGATAGCAGCATTGAGACATGGCTAGAAATTCCAGGAGATACACAAGATAATGTCTTGTCTTTTTACTCCTCATGCTACGTAGCATATTAAATTGAAGGGAACGAGAAGAGAAGCATCTTTGAAATTCCTACAGTACGTAGGAAACATTAGCTGTGGGGCTGTGGTCCTAGCTGTTTTCTGTTTGCTTTGTGCTTGGGGAAAGTAAAGGATTCAGAATGAAGAGGCAGACTTCAGGTGACCTAGTAGTTCTCATCCCTCAGTCATTGGTGTTCCCCCTGGTGTAACCTGGAGAGCAGAGAAGGGGAGACCAGCAAAAAATTAGCAGTTCTCTGAGCATGGAAGTTGGCCAAATTCTTTGTCACAGAAGAATTATCTGTCTAAAGCAGCATTATTTATGGGTTTTTTTGACTGTGAATTGTTCATGAACAGGCATTCCTCTTTGCTTATATATTATTCACAAATGAAATTGAAATATTTTGTGAACAAATGTTAGCCCACGGGCATAAACTCTCAGGTTGAATTAATTGCAATGGGTTGTTCATTGTGTGCAGTTGGTCACCTAGATCACAGAGTACTGTTTCTACTTCAGATTTGGTGACTGAATAGTAATGAATTGTGCATAGCCCGTAGTAAGACACATTTTTATTCTCTGCAGCTGTGGATTTGTACTAAGAGATGGATACCACCTCTGGCTCAAGAATTCCCAAGCTCAGGAAGTGTTGCTGCATATTGCCAATATGTTTGAGCACACAATTTAGAAAGTATCAGTGTGTATTTTTTCTGTCCTACATGCTCTTCATAACTTTTCCTGGGCGATGACTGTCAGAGGTAGGACACAAAGCAGTGGGGATGCATGGTTTGATCTCTTACACATGTTGCTGCATTTACCTGAAATCCCAAGTACTTGTGTGTATACCTTTTTTGATGTAGTTTGGTTTAGCGTAGCAATTAACTGGGTCTGATATTTTGGGGACCATCTGAAAATGCTTTCCACTTTAGCACAAACATTAAACATGGGGTCATTTTTATGGGTTGCTTTTGTGTTAGGTAGATTTTCTTCTGAATTATGGCAAAGATTATTTTTGCCCACTTTACCGTTAAAACTAAGTGAAAAATTCTTATTGAATCTGTATGGTACTGTTAAAGACAGAGAGAAGGTCATATGAAAAGTCAGTGAATTGAAAGTCTAGGAAATAGGGAGTAATAAAAATATGTTTTGATTTTTCAGAATAGTTTGGAGTAGCTGAACAGGATGATAGGAACTGTAGTAGCAACAGCATACTAAAGATTTGTTAATTTGAATTCTTTCATATTTATTCTTTAAGAGTGTTCCTTCTTGTTAAATGCTTCCTCGTACCAGTCTATTTCTGCACTCCATTATAAATGCAATATATATCCTGTACAGAAACGGTAGACTTCTTTCTCTGCATGGCATTAGATTTTCTGTTGTTTAAAATTGAGAGGAAAAAGGGAGGAAAAGATAGTAAAAATACAATGTCATTTTCATGGTAAAGTACAATTGTTTATCTATTAATATGTATCATAACTAATTGCAAATTACTGCATAAATTATTTTTTTTCTATGCTACTATTTGCATATTGCAGTATACTCTTGCAGGGAATGTCCTTAAGAACTCTAGCTGCTATTATTGAGCAAATGCATATTTTAGTGGTTATATTATCAGTAAGAAATCTCAAAACCAAGTTTTGACTGTCTTGAAATTTTGTTTGAGCTTCAGATTTAAAATATGTATATATAGAATAAATGCTAAAACAGTGCTGTACACATTGTTTTGGTTATAAAGGATCTATGAGCAAAAAAATAAAACAGAGGGAAAAAACCCAAAACAAAGCGAAAAGTCTTATTTACATCACCAGAGTAGAAACTGACATGGGCTCATCAGTCTCTGCTTAACTTAAGCCTGTTCTATTGGTTTCCAGTGCTGGTTTCACCTGCTGATGGGAAAAGGTGCAACCAGTATGAAGACTGTCTTATTTGTTGGTGTGCAAAGTTTTACTGCAATCAAAACCCCTCTGCTATGCTACTAATTTAATTTGAGTTATTTCTACTTAAAATAGGACATTCATTTAATCTGGTTTCCTGTCTTGGGGGTTTTCTGAAATAATTACTCATTTAGCTCGGTTTCTTAGGAAAATGAGATGTAAGTGATTACACTTCCAACCGTGGGCCCCCTGTTTATTGCTAAACTTTTGGCTGGTTCCAGTCAATATATCAGTGTTGGAGTCATTATGATAAAGATTAAAAACAAAACAAAACAATCAGTTATGTTGGCTGGGGAGTAGAGGTCCACATTAAAGCTTCAATGGAGCATAAAGCAGTTTTAAAGTACACTTTAGCCATAGTGGGAGGGTCACTGGCCTGTTGATTAGTCAACATAGTTGGATGGGTGAATAATCTTACACCTGGCTTCTCATGCTGCATGATGTCATGTGGCCTGTTAAGTGAACAGGGCACATGGGAGAGGGACCAGATAGAATAGGGCAGGTTGTTATGCATATAGCACAAATCCACTGGAAATCACTACATGGATGTTCTGCTCATTTTTCAAAGGCATTTATAGTCTTGTATGTCCATCTAAGAGGAGCCAAGATGATACGTCCTAAATATGAATTGATTTTACTCTCAATAGGTTTTGAATTTCACATCACATTATGTTGTTTCATATGGGCTTACTCATGTCTTACTCCATCATGTATGCATATATTGACTATATGCTATAATAAGGGAAAAACACCCTGAAAATAATTTGTGAAAAGCGTTAGTGTAATTCTCAATATACTAATGGGTATTAATGGAGAATTAATTGATGAGTCTTAAGGACATTCTAGAAATTTCATAAGATTGATTTACTTTTCAAGGTATTCAGCATTGCTATAGTTATGATGAATTGGTTTGTCCTCAGTAAAGAGGAAATCCTTGTACATTAACTGTAGAAATGTCAATATGTTCTTGGTACACCAGTCAGTTATGTTATAATCGCAAAGGTATGAATACTAATTTGAGACACCACTTAACCTGGAGGAGTGTGCTTCTTTCACAGTACGAATCTTCTTATAGTATTTTAATAAGGACAGTAAGCAACCCGTACCCCTCCCTGTACATGAAAGTACTATTGTGAGGCTTGGCTACATTCTTTCCACCACTGGGTAAGTTCCTTAATGCAGGGCACAGCTTTTTGCTTTGGGAGAGGTTAGGAGGGGAAATGTAGTGTACTTAGCATATTCTTCACAGTGTTACCTAACTTACCTTAAGGCAGTGGAATGGTGTCAAACTTGGTGCAGCAAGGTTTTTTTGCATCTCTATGGTGAAGGAATGCAGGTTCACTTCTGGAGGGGAAAACCCTACATAAAAAAAATCTCCAGTGTGGGCTCTGGCTCTTAAAAGATAGACGAAGACTGTGAACAGGGAATTAGTAATCTGAGGAATTCAGGGGCAAAGAAAGTTTTGGGAGGAAATGAAAAACAGAGAATCATGATTTCATAGCAGATGAAATGAAGGTAGCAAAAGAGAGGCCATGATATATGTAATCAGGTGTTGATTCCCTGGGGGGCATGACAGAATAGGCAAGGCTGCTGGAGCTGTGTGCCAGTTACATTCATAGCCAAAGTATGCATACAGCTGTTGTTTTGAGATAGCATTTCTCTGTAATGTGCCATTTTGGTTTATTCCTGTGAGTGGTGAAGTGATAACTAGTTTATTTGAAATCCATCAATGTAGAATGTATTGCAGACAGAGGCTGTGCTATCATGTTATACTTTTCCCCATTTTTATAGTCTCTCTGCATAAATATGTACACCCTCCTTCAGATTGTTCAGTTGAGGGGGCTGTACATGAATGACTTGTGGAGTAGACAAGGCTCTTACTTTGAATAATAAACAAAATTAACATAATTGTGTAGAAAAACACTTTATTTATGCTGATTGAGAATGAACTATCTCAGGCCTTGAGGGAAATGTACTGTTGTACCTTGTTGCATACAAACAAGAATGTATGTGCTGATGATTGGCATAGTTTTCTGAAACTCCCAGGGCGCTGAGCTGCCTGTCTTCAATCACCCTCAGTTCAGCTCTGAGGAAATGGCTTTTGCTCACCTGTATTCTTGCAGCTATTGATATGCAATTAGAGGTGTTGGACGAAGCCTTGGGTGGCATGGTTTAGCGTGAGGTGTCCCTGCTTATGGCAGGGGGGTTGGAACTAGATGATCTTAAGGTCCTTTCCAACCCTAACTATTCTATGATTCTATGATCAGGGCCAGAATCACAGGAGCCATGGGGCATCACTGGGGCATAGCAGTGACAGGACCAGGGGTAAATCCTCAGCTAAAAAGCAGCTCCCATGAGGCAGGAGCAGCAGGCCTTTGCTTCTGTGCTTATCAGCCCTTATCTACAGAGGAGCCAACCTTGAATGCAGCCAGCTATGCTCCAGAAGCGGATGTGCCCTGTGCCCTGGAAAGGAGCTTCAGTTATTCTATCCTTGTTTAGACACATCATTTTCTCCACCTTCTCCCTAACCTCATTGAACAGATAGGAGTCAGAAAAGAACTATGTGTCATTAGTGCAAATTAAAACTTCCCCAAATCTCCAGCAGGCTAAGTGCTGAGTGACTCCACGATAAAAGGAGAAAGCAAGTGTATTTCAATTTTCAGGGCTAAAACTGTGGGATTAGGAGAAGCCAGGTTTAGATAAGCTACTGGGGAGAGCTTTTTAACATACTGCTCACTCTGTAGGGAGAGTGAAAACCCAGGGGGTTATCTTTGTAGATTAATGTAATCCATTTAGAGGAGCTGGTCTGTCCTTGGCAAAATATTCCACAATTTACGTGCTATTGCTACTACTGCTCCCACTACTAAACACAAATGCCGCCTTATCTGGACGACATGGAGGGGCCATTCTGTTAATGCAGCTTTAGCACAGAGTGAGGACAGGTATCTCAGGAAGGCTGGAGTTGAATGGGCAGCCCGGTGGCTTCCATTGCTCCTTTTGAGTTCTCTGCACAGGCACCGCAGGGAACAGCTCTGAACAATTGTGCTGGGGCCCGATCCAGCAGTACTGGATGGACATTCATACAGAGCAACTTCTCCTTTCCAATTCTTCCATACAAATGGTAGTGCCTGTCAAAGGAGACAGAAAAACTCCTATTAATGTGGTTGCTTTTATTCACTTTGTACTATATACTGGCAGAATTAAGATAAGAAACAGTAATATGGAAGAGCAGGCACATTGAGAGCCAGAGGGGACATAGTTATTCTGTGTTAAATACTGAAACCTTTTAATGCTTATTGTATTACTTAAATATCAACAATTTGGAGGTGAGCAGTCACACAGAATCAGGCACATGTTGTAAATGAGGTAGAGCCTAAGGTAGGTCTGAAAAAGGAGAGAATAGAGAGTGTGCAGAATCAAACGAGAAAATCCTGACCCAGCGGTTCATTTTGATGTTTCACAGAGCCTCCCAAAGGCAGAGAAGCCCTGACCTACTGCTTCCCAGTGACTGCCTTGGGAAGAAGGAGCAACCTGCCTGGTTTTGGAGGCAGCAATTCCCTCCTCAACCAGCAAGCATCTGATACCATTGTCTGCCTCTGAGGATGAGAAGAGAGCTTACAGGGACCTGAACCCCCAGAGAGCAGTTTTTCAGCCATGGTGCCCTGAAGGGCTCCAGGGACTCCCGCAGGGGGCAGCAGGCAGGGCCCTGGGGTGTATGGAGCAGACTGCCCAAGGTGGTGTTTGAAGCCATCACTGTCAGAGCATTTGCATCTGAGCTGATGGAATGTCCAGGGCTGCTCTGTTCCAAACATAGCAACGCACATGTACTTTGTGCTGGAACACAAGATCAGGAAAACTAGGGACGTTTTCCCCCATCCTCATTCTATACGTTGCTAAGATATAACAACAGGTGATGCCCACTATCAACTCTTTCTCAGCACCAGATGGTACAGCCTGAAACCTGCACATTGACATTTGATGTTCAGGTCCTACAGGGATCCTACATCTGTGGAAGTCAGCACAGGTACTTAGCCCATTCTGGCTTTTATGTGAGGTAGGAGGGAACTGCAAAGTTTTAGATGTAAAGTAATAATTCAGAAATCGTTAATTCTACATTATCATTAAATGATAAGTGCAAGTGTGTCCAACCACTCAGCTTTCAGACATTCAGTGAGTTAGACCTCTGTTTCTGTGTGCAAAGCTTAAAAGCCTGACTATCTATATTTATTGATCTATCAGTTTTCATCCCATGGGTTGGCAAACTGCTGTGGGAAATGAACAGTTCAAATTTTTCTCATCCTAGCTTTCACATATTGGTTGCTCTGAGCAAGATTCAGGTATGGCAAAGAGGCTTATCACTGCTGCAATCTCACATAGAGAATATGTGAAGAGAAAAGAGACAAGTGTGTGCAGGGAATTTTGCACAATTAGGTACCCTTAAAAGAGGCTTGGGTCTCTTCTTCTATACAGGTGTTGGCTCTGTACATGAAAGAATGGAAGATTAAAGGAGCGTTTAATGACAGGCAAATAATTCACAGTAATTTGTGTCCCATGTTTCCATCTTCTCCCACAGCAGATGCTTTTCCAGCCCCTAACAGGAAATAATGGTCCTGAAGAGAGGGGAAAGGAAGAGGGGGAAGCAAAGCTCCTGTAGATAAAGCTGTTGTAAATGCTGCTCTGGCCTGCAGTTGGACTCACCTCTCCAAACATTTCAGAGCTAATCTGGGTAAGAGTTTACTTTGATTAACTCATGGGCAATTCAAAGAAATCATGAAACCAGCATCTGATTAAATTCAAGGGGATCAGGTAATCTGATGCTTTGAACTTGATCTATTCTACTCTGGGTGTCCCACATGTCTTATGCAGGGTTACAGTAAGCTCAGGTTGTGTCCTCAAACTGTTGGAAAGAGGATTGATGTGAGAAGGAGGCAGATCACACAGGAAAGACTCCAAGCACCAAAAGTCAGGCCACCAACTCTGTTCATCTGAAGGGTGCTAAAAGAAGACATTCCAGGCAAATTCCTAAGGAGTAGAAATGTGTTAAAGCCAAGAAAGAAGTGAGTGCAGGGATCCCTCATTTTCTTGATCTACATGTGCATGTATTCATTCTTTGAATATTTTATACTGCTCTGGCTTGTTGTACGCGTTCCACTGCTGTGCCCTGGTTTGAACATTGTATTTCATATGCTGTTTGCAACAGTCTCAGGAAAGAAAATACATACATTAAAAAAACAAAAACCAAACCAAACAAAAAGAAAACTAACAAAAAAATCCCAAACAACTTTATAAAGAAAAAGCCAAAGGAGCAAAATGGGCATCTCCATCCCTAATACATTGGACAACAGATGGGCTGGTGCAAAAAGTGCTTGCAGGGCAAAGTTCTGCTCCAGTCACTCTCATGCCCACAGCAGACAATTTTAATTTAAAGCACTGAGGATTATGCACTATGGAGCTACACTTCGTTATTATTCTTTGTGTTAATCCAGTGTGTCAATCATGACAACAGGCAAGGGCATAGCAAAAGATGTAGGCTGCTCTGCCCTAGCAAGCAAGCAGAGTTAGATTAAGAGGTTCAAATATGCAAAAGCCTTTACATGTCAATTCAAAAAGCTCCCACATTTTCTGTGTTAAAATACCCCATCGGCCCATCAGCAGTTCAGAAACAAGGCAGGAGCTACAGTATACAGAATGGAGACAGGGAAAGTTTGATAAATAAACTATTTTCAGTATCAAGCCTCAAAGAATTCCTGAGGATGAGACAAAGTTCAGACTTTTGGGCTGGCCATTTTTAAAGTGGCAACACTCAGTCAAAAAGAGAAGTTTTACCTCTGATTTCAAGCGAGGTGTTTCTTCAGACATGACAACCTGCCTCAGGAACACATGCTGATCTCAAAAAAGTGTGCAAAACCTGTTCTTCGAGATGCCTACCTGAGATACTGGAACTGTGGAATGATAGGGCAATGTGTAAATAAGCTACTGGATAACAGATATGAAAACACTGCCTTGCTGGAGGCATAGTTCCTGGGATGTTTCCTGCAACATGTGAGGAATCAAAAGGAACCACCCAAAACCACAGAACTACCTTTGTGGACAGGTGGTTTGCAGCCACATAAGGAACTTCTGTCAGATTATGTAGAGTGTAGTAATGGTTGTGTTCCCCTACAGATGGATATATTATCCAGTCATACAGAGTCCACCTATGGGTAGACAAATTACCATGCATTCAAATTCAAAATTCAAAGGCTCTTCTCCTTGTTTATGGAAGATGAAAACAGGAGCTCCTGCACCGCACTATGCATGAAGGAAGTATTCCACAGAGGTGCCAATCAATAAGTGATGAATTGCTCTGGGCACATCTCGTCTGTACTAACTGTGCTCATCTAATAGGAAGACTTCACATCAGTGAAAGCTATATGCACAAAGTGTGTGGGATCCTTACATGTAGTAGACAGCAAAAATAATTTAGAGATCTGGGCAGTGTTCAAAAATGTTTGCATATGATTAGGATAATAATAATAAACCCACAGATTTTTAGAATAGACTGCTTACACATAAGGCTTACTAACTCTTCTAGGGGAGGTGAATTAATGAATGCAGTGTAAGAGGTCAGAGGTACCTAGAAAATGTGGTTTATCTCTGGGCTTCCTGCATCCCTGTTATAATACACACCAAGCCATTTGATTGCCTTGGGCAGTGTGCTAGAATTTCCAGTTGTTTGAAAAATCACTTGCTTCTTCATTACTTTCAGTCCAGTACCATTAATTTAATTAATTGTTTGCATGTTCCTGGATGCAGACATTCCCTTATATCTGAGTAATAGCTTTCTAACTGTTCATCTTTAGTTGATGGGCAGGCAACTGCATTCACTTACCCAAAGGTCACTGTCTGATTTATCTAGGCTTTAGGTTAAAAAATTCTGAGACTGCTTTGCCAGGAAGTCTTTATCCTGCATTCCCCTGCTGATGTTTGGAGCAAGGGTAACATCCAGTGGTCAAAATGTTAATTGCATTACATGGGGGCATTGCATGTAGGCAGCACTTTACAACTGCACCTTGATTGCAATAAAAAGGAAGGTGAGAACAAGCCTTGAAAACTCGGGATTGTGCTTACAGTGCACAAAAGGCAACTGACACTCAGTAACATAGCAGTCTTCCTACAAGGCTGGTTGCTTCTCCTGCTCATGCCCAGTGAGATGCACTGACCTTTAAGTTTGTAAACACTAAGACTTTTCTGGCTGGGTGGATGTCAGTGCACATGGATGCTGTACACCAGGTCATGTTATAAGGAAACATGGAGGATGGGGGACAGGAGGAAGGTGCTGTGACCTTGGGCTGATGTCTGGGCACAGGACACTGCGAGGTAGCTTGGCTGCAGTCATGGAAGTTGTTGTCAGTGCAGGGACCTCAGGCACCATGCACAGCAGATACAAGTTCTGACCTGGAAATAGGATGCCATCGCTGAAGGGGAGCATAGGTGGAGTTTGACTCTTATAGTTAGGGTGATAGGAGAGGGGATGTCCTCACAGAAAGCAGCCACCTACTTGTTCATTGGTGAGGGCACACAGTTTGGGGAGGATCTGCCTTCCACCTCCCCAAATACTCTTTATTTTCACCTGGGCTGGGGAGTGAGAACCAAGGTCAAAATATGCATCCCACACCAAGAGAACAATTCTTGCTTTCGCTTTGTGTACTATGAGAAACAAGTAATCACAGATAAAGGCTCTGCTTGTGCTCAGAGTCATGAGGAAAGGAGGCTGCTTTCTGCTCTCACCCAGGAGAAGAGGCTTCATTGATTGCACTGCAAGTGAGGGAGCTGCCAGGTATCTGTGGGGGAGAAATGGGTTTAACCTTCCAAGCAACAGAGATATCAACCAGAGCACAGGGAGCACATTGCCCAGTAAGGAAAACAAGACTTTGAAGACAAGGCAACTAGACCAGGATGTCAGAAATTTAGCAGTTAGACATCTGGGGGTAATTTTCCCTTGAACAGCAATAAAGGAAAAAAACAATAATAATAATAAAAAACAAAATTAAAGAAACAGTTTTTAGGACATCAATTGCTCACATCTTTGTGCTGTGTCAGCATCAGGGATGAAGAATGCTAGAAGCAAACCTGGATAGAGCTTTATAGGTGTGTGCAGAGCTCTGCCTTTCATGGATGAGGTGCTCTGGTTCCCCCAACACCAACAGAGTTGTTTTGCTGCACTCCTGCAGTCTTCCAGTGCACCACGGCTCTGTGTCCTTGAGGCCAGTAACCTTGGCAGGGACAGTTAATGATTCTCTGAGCCCCACTGACGTCTCCCACTCGCATGCAAACAGTGCAGGGAGCAGCTGTGAGGGCTGCCTCGATTTCTTTCCCTCCTCCTTTTTCAACAGCAGGAATTCTGCAGTTCTCAGGCAGAGCCGTGCTTGCGCAAGGTGCTGCAGAGAGGAACTGTCCCTCACCATCCCTCCTGCTGTGTATGCCTCCCACAAAAATACTGTGACAGGGTCAGATACAGGTACGCCTGGGGAGAGCCCACCCCGAGGGCAGGTATGTTGTTTAGATTCCAGGCTGCCTTACATGCCTGCATAGACGTGCTTTCAGAATTGTTTAGTTCAGGTTCAAACTATCTGATACGACATGGAGCATCTCTCAAACAACAGTCTTTTACAGAAGAGCTTCTCACAGCTTCCCTGGGAATGCACTGGTGAAAGGATCCCTTGCTGCGCCTTGGCAGGATACATAGTGTCTTGGTAGGATATGTGGTATCCTGACAGGATACAGGTAACTCCAGTCTTTGGGACAAAGCAAAGGACTCTTCTCTCCACACCCCATGGGGCTGCTCAGGTCGGCTGACATTTTCAAGCTGCCAGCAGACAGCTATGGGCATGGCAGCTCTTTATGCTGTGATGGTGTTAGGGCAGTAAATGCCATGGCTTCTGCTTTCAGATCTCTCTTCTAAGGGGGAAAGGAGAACAAATGCCACACACAGCAGGCAGATGCAGCTGCATGAAGACAGGGTCATGTGAACCTCTGATACATGGGCTAGTCCTCATTGCATGGAAGCTTAAAGCACCATAAGCTCTTCTTCTGTCTGATGCATGTTAACAGACTCAGCTCTCCTGAAGCACCCTGTGCCCTCCTGCATAAAGCAATGAAGCTTTTTGCCTGACAGAGCAAAACTTGTTTAACTCTCCCCTCTTAAGAGGACTGAAAGTGGCTGGGAAAATGAGCTATACATGGTAGCTGTTAAGAGGAAAACGAAAGCAATGGAGCAATACTTGTTTCAAACTGTAATTGTTTCTGCACAGCACATGGGAAAGCAAAGGACATGGCCAAGTGTTCATAAAACCATTCCTATACTTAAACAAAATGCAACTTTGGTATCCCTCGATTGCCCCTAGTAAAAGAGCAAACAGCAATAAATGTACAAACACCGATAACATGTACACTGTGGAAACAGAGACGTTTAAGTAAGTGATTTACACTGAGACAATGGAAGTTTGGGAGAAGGCTCACAGCTGCGGTGGGCACTTCTCTTTCAGATTGTGCAGTGTGTCTTGCGCCTGGACATAGGCCTGTGGGATAACAAGAGTTGGCTCATTTCCTTAGTTTCTGTGGTAAAGATGCTAAAAATCACATCACATCCAATTCTGGAAAGCCGTGTTCCAAGGACACTGCACAGATATGCAAGGCCCTAGATACAGGGAGCCCTTTTCAGATACTCCTCTCAGGTTTGTTGGTGTGCTGATACAGGAAAGCACTCTGGTATGAGCCTCTGGTATCTAATGGACTGCATACTGTCTGCCTGCTGCTTTGCATTTATTGATTCCTGGCAGAGGCTTCACTGGTTCTGCACCTACAGGACTGAAAGTCTAATGAGCAGCATAAGCAAGAGAGGTCTAAGAGACCATGTGGGTGAGAACTGCTTGTGAAGGCAAGCAAATAGGTGTTACATGTTTGCATTCTGCAAGCTTTCTTGCCTGTTAGACACCATATTTTGAGCTGCATAACAAGCAGCAAAGAAAGCACATTTATGAACAGCCATCAGAACCAGACACCGTGCACAGCTGGTGTTCATCACAGCACTGCCTCCTGCCACTGTGCTTAGCCAAGGGCAATGCAGGCACCTCTCCTGACCCAGCAAAGATGAAGACCTGACTAGCAAGGACAGCACTTTGATAGAGCCCTCTCTGAACGCGAAATATCACCTCCACTCCCCTGTGGACATGATCAGATTCTTGTCCAATCATCAGTTCTCTCCTGCAAGCAGTTCCAGAGTCAGATGGGTTTGTGCCTTTGATTTACAATGTTCTCCTTCCTCTTTGCTTGTTACTAAAATAAGGCCAGCAGTGTATTTGATGCTTCATAGGAAAGGCTCTGCTATAAAAAGCTTCTTAGCAGAATAGTATTTTACAGAAATCAAACCAACATCCTAAGATCTGTGAATGTAATATACTAACTCTGTCTTCCTACAGTAATTCCCAGCACAGTCAAATGGCACAATTCACAGCTCTTTGGTCTGTAAATACACTTCAAGGCCACTTGAGTAGAATGAGGTGTGGGTGTTCAGGCTGATTTGTTTACTGTTTCCCAGCTGGTTTTGTCCTCCCTTCTGTCCTTGAGCTTCCTAGCTATATGTGAGATGAAATGTGGTTTTGCTCCGAGGTCTCATACCAAAGCCTTGTTGCAGGTAGGGCAGCAAGGGCTGGTTTTGCCTCACAAATTATCTTCCAGAATCCTCCTGGGCACTTGCAGGTGTAACCAGAACAGCCTGTGAGTGTAAAGTGAAGTCAGGAACACTTGTAGTCAAACCAAAGCATGATTTACAGGTACCAGATACGTATTTTCACTTTCTCCAACATAAAACTATTCCCAAACCAAATAGCCATAAAATCGCTTGCCAGGTCTTCAATTCCACTGATGTCATACCTCTGCCCCCGAAATGCAAGTCTTGGGTCCATACAAAGTGCATTTAAAGATAAGCCTCAGGCCTGCAGGCGGAGCAATAGAGCCATTGCGTAAGAGCATCAGAGCCTCCTAACTTTCAAATTCCTGCATATCTCAAATACAGCTGCAAAGTAGAGCCCCCCAAAACAGGGGGGCAGATGCAGTTTGTTGGGAAATAAGGTACAATTGGTACTAAAGAAAGAAGAGCCAAATTAAAGCACTCACTGCACATATTAAAAATACTTCCCTTAAGTATCACTTTTATCCAAAAGCCTTGGAAGTAACATTTTATTCTTCTAAAGTTTAAAGTTTTCACTGAAGTAGTCATGGGAATGTAACACAAAGGTTTTGTTGCTATTTGTTGTGATTCAAAACAATGTACAGTTGTTCAAAATCTTTGAACCAGCCCAGCATTCATAATGCTTGCAAAGCTGGTTTAACTAGACTGGCGGAAGGTCAAGGTCTTGCTTTTAGGACTCAAATTGGAGTGTTATCCTGCACAAAGACATTCCTTCAAGAAAGGAGACCTTAGCAGAGACTAAGGTTGTTGCATTTGCTTTTACAAGGAGACCCTTCATGACTGCGTGTTGTGCTAAATATACCTGGAAGGATTTCATCCACCTCTATTTTCCAGGTCATCTGTTCCTCAGGGAAAGAAATTAAGGAGGCAGAGGATTTATCATAGAATCATAGAACAGCTTGGGTTGGAAGGGTCCTTTAAAGGTCATCTAATCCAACACCCCTGCAATGAGCAGGGACACCTTATGCCAGAGTATGATAAAATCATGACTGATACAGCAAATAAAAGCAGTGAACAACTTTCTCTTATGACACAAAAAAATCAGGAGGCATGAAACAAAAGCTAAATAATGGAAAGTACTCATTAGCACCATATAGGGTTAAGCTGTGAAGCTCCTTGTTACAGGACTCTAGGCTCTGTGAAGTTCCTGTGATTTCAAGGAGGGAGGACAAAAAAGGCAGGAAAGGCCGTTAAATACCATTTAATATGAGTCATCCCTTCTTCTAAGGTGGGCACAAGCTGCAAATGGCCAAGAAAGTATTTTATATAGTATTTCGGTATTTTTCCTGGGTTTACATTATTCCTTAAGTATTGTTCAGTGTTTCGCTTTTTGTAAAGGAGGGGTGGAGATGAGCATCAAAAGATCAAACCTTTAAATGACAGAGCTTGAACATGAGCATCCTCAACAGTAGCTGTTGCTCCCTGTCAGTGAGCTCCTGAAAACTACCTGCTGATGTAATAGCCACTGCTAGTGGTTTCCCCTTTAAGGATGCCAAGCCCTAACAACATCAGAAGCCCTCTCCTTACCTTCTTCTACCCAAAAAGGGGAAAAGCTGAATCACAGCAATTCATAGTAGATGACAAAACCTGGGAATTCTTTTATTTCCTTTCCCCTTTTTCTTTCCTAATTGAAATTTTCGAGTTTCCTAAAGCAGGCAGAGGGGACTCCCAATAATAAAAATTCTTCAATTGTGGTTTGAGGGTTTTATTTTGGAAGAAAGAAAAAGGGCTCACCCTAATGTTCTGTAGGCTTCCCCACCCTCTTCTCTCCCTTGCTTCTGTGTTCACTGAGACCTGGAGTTGAGAAGGAAGATAAATAGGTAGATAGAGATGTTGCCACTGTAATACATACAGGGCATTCTGTCTATATCTTAAAAAAGAGAGTAGGAATTACCTTAAGTGCAACTAAAATCTTGAAGATTTTATTGCCCTTCACAAACCTATGCCCTTTCCAAGACTGGTCCTTGTCTAGTTTGCAGAATAGCACTACACTACCTGGGATCAGTGCAGCACCTCATTGCTGAGGTACCCCAAGATGAAGCAATAGCGGGCTTTCACTGAACAAAATCTAGATCCTAGGACTAACCCACAAGACAACATGCAGAAATTGTTTCAAGCCCTTGGTTCATACGGGTATCTTCAAGAGCAGAACTGAGTATTCAGACTGCCTATGGGAGCTAGCACTGGAGAAGAGATGCATGAACTCTCCACACTCTGTTCGAGGTGACTGCAAACCCATGGTGTGTTTCCTCAGAGTGGTGACCTCAGCCAGTATCTCTCACTTGTCACAGACACCCTCTTCTCCACAATGGTTCACAGCTGGTCTGTGCTGTGCCCAGGGAGCTTCATGTGCAGAGCACACTCCCCAGCCTCTCCCCCTGCAGCAGGCAGAGGCTGGAGCTGGCAGAGAAGCAGACCAAGGGCCAGTTTTTCTTGCTGTTAGAGGGAGGCAATTACCTCCCTCCCACCACAGCCTCCACAGATTTTCAGGGACCCATTCCCTAGCACTGCTCTGGCATCACTTCAGATTGCAAGATGTAGCTAAAGGCAGAATTCAGCTCATGGTCTATTTTTGTTCCAGTTTCTTTTCAAGAATATAATCTGTTAAATTAAATCAAACATTTCCTCCTCAATAAACAAACCACTACGTATTTTCCTTTTGCCTCCAAGTGTACCATTTAATTACAACAGATGAGGGCTTGGCAACTCCAGCTTCTCCCCCCAAGCAAACAAACAAGCAAGTAAATAAAAGGGCTCTCAGAAGCCTATCTTTATATAAAGGACTACTTTTTAACCTAACTGTGAGATTAAGTTTATGTGTAAAGTACCAAAATAGCTGAGCAGAGAACAATGAGTATTCTGAGGTTAGCAATACCACACTCAGAAATTACAATTTATAACTGAAATGTAGCAGGGGAGAAACTTCAAAGGATCTGATGAAGCCCATGGCACAAACCCCCAGTCTTTGAAATACCCCCAGATGACTAACTGCATGACAAGAGTATCAGTGTTGCCTGAGAAGGCTGGGGTATTTCCAGGTCCACATTTCTTTTTCCAGAAGAACAGAAGAAGCTATAGATACTTTTTGCTTTAAGTAGGTCTTAGAAGCCAATGAGGTTTGGTTTTGAAATTCTATAGGATGTGTTTCAATCTCAACTGTTTTCTTTAAAGCTCCCAGGAGTTATTTTTCTGTGGGGAATTTAAACCTCGACAATAAGATTTTAAAGCCAAGTCTTCTTCACACTTGAGAAGGCCTGAAAATGGGAAGTCTCAGCCACTAGAGTTAAAAATTTTAAATTCTTTTATCATATAAAGACCCTGAATCTCCTTTTATCCCTCAAAATTTATGTGCCGGTTTTGGGAGCCACAGGTTTCAGGGTTCAGCCATTGTTTACTTGAACTTAAAACCAAGATATTTACCAGTTCTACTTGGAAATGATTGTACACTTTTCCACCAGAGGAATCCATTGAAAATGGTAAGAATAAGAAACATGTGTCATGAAATAATGAAGGAGAATTGACAGTTTAAACGCATTGCAGAGTCTGTGATATGACTCTTCCAATATACACTCCTGAAAAGAAATTATTTTCAAATGCAGTAAAAACTCAGTAGCTCTGCCATTGTAGGGAACAGCATTTCCCTTTTCTTAGAGAACAATATTCTGAGCTTTCTCATCAGGCCCTGTTCGGGCAGTCTTTTTAGCAGTTTCAGTTCAACCTGCACACTGCAGGGCTCAGCCCTTCCTGGAAAAATAAACCAGATCCTCACTGGCTCCAGTCACCATCATTTCCCCAAAGCACTACTGGGAAAAAGACTTAACTGATGGCAGTGGGTTCCAGTTAAGCTGTTTTTCTTTAACTGTTCAAATTAAATCGTTTGCCTTGCACAGGTAAGACTTGCTGTTTTGTAAAATAGCTGAAATAAACCAGAAGGGTGATTATGTGCTCCGGAGCACACATAGAGGAGGAAAGAAGGAAATTCTTTTGTTATGTTCCAAAAGGCTGAGGCAGAATTGGTACAATCAACCACAAGATACACCACACAGTAACACAAGCTACTTTAAAGCTTGAAACAATTCGTGCTTTAAAATGCTGGGCTTTGTGTGAAAGAGAAACAAGGAGAAAACAGAACTCAAGTTCTTTTGCTTTGAAATAGTTCCAGTAAAGGTGACTCCCTAACTTTGCCTGCCAGAGATAAGCAAGGATTTAATGACTTAATTAACTCACCCTTCCCATGAAAGCTATCACAGTGTGAAAGTCCCACAGCCGACTATGGAGCTTTGCCCCAGCCTCAGGAACGCTGTCCCAGCCCTGCCAGGGCAGGCAGCAAGGAGTAGCATGGGGGACCGGGCAGGAGGGAGAAGGGAGAGCCCCGCACACGGAATGGGCAGCAGAGGGAAAGGAGGGTGATCTGTAGCAAGTTCAAATGCATAAATAAACTAAATGGGCAGATATAAGGGAGAGAACAGCACACACCAGACTGCAGCTAATGTTACTCCAGTTCCTTGTTTGCTCTTCCTTTCATCTTAGACCTGACAGCATGCAAAGGTTTGCACAAAGTGAATGCTTTTACTACAGCACTTGAAAAGACTGGAGGAATAAATGACTTTGTGCTTCAGAATAATTCCTCTCTCCCCCATATATTGCCCCTATTATATTTGCTACAGCTCTGACATCGCTACTGCTGCAACTCTGTGAGTCAATCAATACCTCCTTCATTTCAACCTTCAACCCTTCCCTGCATGGACTATGGGGCCCCACAGAGCCATGTCCGTGTCCAGCTGGTCCCCATCCCCAGGAGGTTTCCAGTGCCCAGAGCTGGGGCTGCACTGTCGTCCCCAAGCCCCCTGCTCCTGGCTGTTGTAGCTGGACAGGCCCAGGCAAGCAAGTGTCTGGGCTGTGAATGCACCCAACAGGAGCAGGAGCTGGCTACTGCCTTTGCCGGTTTCCTGTGTGCTCCAAGGTGGCCGAGTCAAAGAGGGTCTTTGACCCCATCCCCCAGAGCAATCTGATGTTTAAAAGCTGACCTCCTGTCCTGCCTCTTCCCCTATCTCCTGCTGTTCCCAGTGTTTTACTTTCCTGCTGAAACTCTTGCCACTCACATCAAAACTGTCCTCTAGTGAAAACAAAGCTAAAAAGTCTGTCCCTTCTGGATTTACTTTTCCTCCATGGAAACAGAATTGTACATTAGCTACAGCAATGGAACCTTAGATGGTTTTTTTAGTCTTTTCCTCCTTATGTAGCCCAAAGGAATGCTTGTTGCCATCATTAACCGCTATAAAGACCATACCAAAAGAGGTTCTAATATTCTCTGTGGCTTGGAAGAAAGGAGAATATGCAATTTTGTTCAAATGTAAGTGGTTGCAATTACTTTAGATTATCCATTCTAGTTGCCTTTTCTTTACTTACAGGCTTTTTAATAAGAGGTTGAAGGTTTACAGTGATGGTTGCCACCTCAGCTCTCCTCTCAGCATTCTCAATATCTAATAAACATGTTCAGCCATAGCAGGATCATGTATCCACCTTGGATGCTGTGACCCATTTACCACACTGAAGTTAAGTCAGCAGAGCATGCCTGAGAGATTTGGGAAGTACCACGCTGAAGTCTGATAGAGGAAGAAAGAGTGGGGATAGCTGAGAGAGCAGAAACACCTTCCCAAATGAGGGTCTGGACACCTCAGAAAAGGTTGCTAAAGAAATGTAAGAAGAACACTGCTCCTGTGTCTCTCCTCCTTTGTTTGAATTGTTTCCCTCTTTCATCTGCAATATCTCTACTCCGATTATTTTTTTTCTTAACAACACCCTTTCCTTGTTTGTCATTTTTTCTCTAAACCCACAGTACTATTTCTTTGAGAACAAAAGCCTTCAGCTTCTCTGGGCAGGATTAGTAAAGATGCAGCTTAAATTACAAAAGTGTTATTTCGTTAGTACAGCTAACACCAGTTTCCCTATTCAGCTGTGCCATGAGATAGATAGCTTTCACTACCCCTGTGTAAGTCCATGCTGAAGATTTTGCAGATACAAATATGTAAAGTAGTACGCAGTGTGGGTCTGTTCTCGTTTTACACTTTCAGCCACGGCCATGTCAACACAGTGCTGCTGATCAACCCATACTTTGCACATCATATTTAGCATGGCCTTGTTACTCTATCCCATTAACGATTTTCATTTAATTTCCCATTCCCCCAGCGATGTGGAGACTGGCTCTCTAGCCTTCCCTGCAGTGTAAAGTGAGGCCCTTTCCCTTCGGTACCATAGAATCATAGAATAGTTAGGGTTGGAAAGGACCTTAAGATCATCTAGTT
>JBAFWW010030822.1:0-13599 GCA_036873685.1 Agapornis canus | reverse complement strand
TTAATTTTGAAAAAAAAACAAAAATTTTCTTTTTTTTTTTTTTTTTTTTTTTAATTGCCCATGAACTGGAAACTCTCTGAACTGTGCAGCTGTTAAGTCAAATTGATGATCTCATCAGTTTCTCTTCTTGTACCCACAACAAACAAGCAAAAGCTGAATTTATTGAGAAGCTGCAGGACATTCTCACAAACAATTTTGCCAACAGATTGCCTCCGAATAGGAGCACAGTATTTCTCAGTTTTATTGCCATAGGGTGGACCCTCCAGGTCACTGCTCCAGAATTAGTAATATGACAATAGATACATGAACAACAGGGTCCTTTCAGCTGCCTGGAGACAAACAAACAAACAAACAAACAAAACCCAACCAAACAAAAAATATCTTCCAAGCTTTTAGCATTCAAAGTAGAGACATAGAATTTAAAAAGCTGCTGTCTATTTCAAGAAGATCAAATCTTCAAATAAAGATGCTCTTCATTAGTTCCAGTCCTGCCTCCTTCACAGATAATTGGCTAATCTCTCCTCCCAAATAGCATAAAGAGCTGCTCATGGACCTGTATGAAGTATTGTTATCCCTTTCCAAAAGTATTTCAAAGAGAATCACACACACCCTTAAAAATGTTCCAAGAAATTATTTAAGCATGTCTCTGGTTTAAGACACATCCTGAATGATTTTTCCAAAACCAGTCTGCTTTTGCTACTCAGCTCACATCTGCATTGGTGTTGCATCCCGCTGATATCCACATTTAAGAAGGAGGAAAAATGTTTTCACAGAGACATGTTTCACTGATATACCTTGTCTTGCATAAAACATGAAAAGCCATTTTTGTATTATGCATTTCTAGACTTTAAATTCCTTTCTTCGTGCCTTTCTTCCAGCTTCCCCATTTTCCACTTAATGCAGCTTTTTCCTGCTTGGATAACTGGGATACTTCCTCCTGGAGGGGTGTGTAAGGCTGTATGTGTGTGTTTGAGTGTATGCGTGCATTTTTGCTTACTCCGTGCTTACCTTTGCCAAGGTGCAATAGTGTAAGGATTCAATTGGTTTTAACTTTCCTTGGTAGGCTAGCTGTATGCTCTTTGCCCCAGGATTATAAAAGAGGAATGCTCAAATATCTATGAAGTACTGTAACAATTGTTACACAAGTAAAGTAAGTGTCTTGGCAGAAAACTTAAATTGGTAGTAAACCAAAAAAGCAGTACAATCACAGATTTTTCTTCTTTATTTGTTTTAAAAAAGAATCAGTTCCTCAGGTCTCTAACTCAAGCTTATGGATTGACTCTTATTGGGCCCTAGCAGAACTCCAGTGAAGAACTAGAGAGATATGCCAGTTAAGGATGAAAATATTTCACATCCATTTGCTTGTTAGCCTGTTTTTATTCTGCTACCTTCATTTCCCAAAAAAACCCACAAAACAAAAAAACCCACAAAAAAAAAAGTCACAGTGTGAAAAGGAATAAAAATGCAATAATTTTACTGATGTCTCCTGTATTTACCAAATGCAGCATATAGTATTGAAGTCCTTTGATAAAACTTTGAGAAAAGACTTCTTCCCCCACATAGATTGCAGTAAATCTTGCATAGACTTTAGAAGCCTACTTATTCAAGACAGCAGGTAAAACTAAAATATATTTTAAGGTGCTGCCCCTAGGAATTGCTTCTGTTCAATACTGAAGTTATACAAAAAGTGACAACCTTGTAAATTAGCCTAAGCACAGCAACAAAAAGATTGCTTTGAAGCTCTCAATGCATAACAGTTTTACACCTGACTTTTTTTTAACTAAATAGCAGCCTGCTTCAAAACTTTGAAATTTGCAAAATGACTTCATGTCCAGAAATTTTAGCAGGAGGATAAGGGGAAAGAGAAGGGAGTAGAGGAAGAATTAAAAATGCTGTACAGTGATGTCTGTAGTAAAATAGCACCCAGCACTAAACATTAAAAGGAAGGCAGTTACAGACAATTAGACTACTACATAAAAGAAGTGCAGTTGAAACCTAGAAGTGGATTTTATAACTACAAGAATTATATTTGCTTTCCAGAATGGGATGAGAAATCAAGCAAAAAGAGAGCTAGAGGGAAAGGAGGGAGGAAGGGAGGAAAGGAGGAGTGAAGGAGGGAAGGAAGGAAAGGAAGGAAGGAATAAAGAAAGGAAGGAAGGAAAACAAGGAGAAAAGAATAAAAAAATCCAACTTCTGCTGGATTCTTTTTGATATACTAACCTTGCCAATAAAAATGTTTAAACTTCAGTTACAATTCCCTTGGGAATTACAGCTATTATCCCCTATTGAGTTGGTGCTTACCATACAGACAGAGCCTGAACAATTCATACAGAAAAATAAACCATAACATTCCTGTTTATTATTACTTTAGCTGAGAGGTGCTGACATTAAACAGTTCTGCACTGCTGCTATAAATCAGCATGCTGTGTATGTTCTCAGCATGGGACTAGTACTCCCTGGTAACAGCTCTCATCAAGGAAGCCAGCTGTCAGAATTCTTCAAATTAAACTGTTATTATTGTAGTATTCATTAGTCAGTTACTGACTATTAAGATATTTTTATATCAGAGCCATTGACATTGGATATTGCTTTTTAATATGCAAGTTATATATAAACATGATGAAGTGGTTCATGTAGGGTTGACAGCTTCTATTATAGCTTGATCTCCCTTTTGTAAGGACTACAGTATTGGAGATAACATCCTGGTCTGCATTAAAATTAATTTTCTATTTAAAAGTCTTGTATTTCTTCTGTGATTGATTGGCTGTTTCCTTAAGCACCAGCATTTGTATTGCAGAAGTATAACATAATAGAAATGGGATGTGTAATAGGTGTTTAGACCGTGATACAGAATGATAAAAATTAGTAATTTTAGTTGCATTCCTGTCAAGACTAGACTTTTGGTCATTTGTTCAGGTAAGAATCTTGTAAATGCAGTTGCAAGAGAGATATGATTCAAAAGTTTTTAATACACAATTTAGTCTTGTAATTGTATGATACAGCAATATAATTCATTTAAATTACATAATTCTTAACATTTCAGCAAGGTTTTGTTGGTTTTGTTTTAGTTTGGTTTGGTTTTCTAAAATACTGATTAAATGTTATCTTGTTTTCAACCCTAAAAAATATTTTCATCCAGGATATTACTCTTGCTTCTAAATAAAGACGTGCAATTTTAAGCTTTTCCTCCCTTGCTCTGCATTCACTTGTTTGGAGAGTTTCTATGATGATAATCCTGTTTTCAATTCAGACTTCCCCTCTGTTGTCTGGATAAGTTTTTGGTTTAGCCTTCTTTAATATTGGTTTGATCTTGTTTCTAACTGTGTTCCCCATTTTATGTTATGTGGACATTAGTGAGGCATTGTAGAATTTACACTACTGTAACTGTAAGTTTTTGTTGCCTTGACAGAGCTCCTTTAATTAGGAAAAGTCAATTTTCTTAGCATTACTCCACATTGGCAAGCACAAAGAAGCTTTCTACAGGACTACGCTTAGAATCCTGTATGTGTCTAAACAGAAGTCTTTCCCCATTTATCTCTAAAAACTGTTGCAGTGAGTTGCAAGTGTAGAAGTAACTAAGGCAATAAAGCATATGTATTTCTCTTCACCATGTGAAACACCTTGAAGCTGTTCCTAACTGGAAACATATCATATGCTCACATAACAACATGCTGATAAAAACTTTGAGTTTCCTACTGATAGAGCTAGAGCTCATAGAAAAAGTGTTCTACAATACAAAATAACAGCAGAATCTCACCCAACATCTATAGGGATGCTGGGGAGGGACTCTTCATTAGGGACTGTAGTGACAGGACAAGGGGTAACGGGTTCAAACTTAAACAGGAGAGGTTTAGATTGGATATAAGGAAAAAATTCTTTGCTGTTAGGGTGGTGAAGCACTGGAATGGGTTGCCAGGGAGATTGTGAATGCTCCATCCCTGGCAGTGTTCAAGGCCAGGTTGGACAAAGCCTTCCGTGGCTTGGTTAATGTGAGGTGTCCCTGCTTATAGCAGGGGGATTGGAATTAGATGATCTCAAGGTCTTTTCCAACCCTAACTATTCTATGATTCTATTCTATGAGTCTATCTTATCTGTTGGGTGCACATAACACCTAGCTCCATGAACTGCTTCACATGCCCCTGAAAAGAAATACACTCACTGGCTTGTGAGTATATTTATTCAAGACATCAAGAAGAGGCATCTTCCTCCTCTCCTCCATTAGTTGCAAACATGCACCAAAGCTTTAGAAGAAGTATAAAAACCTAAGAGATGTTGTGGTAATCTAAAGTAGTTTTACTGAAATGAATGGAATTATTAAGATCAGAAAACAAACAATAGTCCTGAAAATTCTTGCAGTGAAAGAAACTGAGACAATATATCTTTTCAGAATGCCATAAAAAGAAAGTTGCACACCACTTTTGGGCTTATAGCTGAAAGAAACCCACATACCTATGTGGTGGTGAAAGCCCTTCACTACATAAGAGAAAAAATATTTTTGTGCCTTACTCATGCTTTTAAAGGAGGTTAACCATAGAGGTAATGAAAGGGAACAGATTCTTACCTGTCCCCTTCCTCTCCCCCTTCCCTCATTTTGACAGTTAAGCACTAGAAATAGTTAGAAAAGAGAAGATTGAGAAAATCACCCCAGAGAAAGAAAAAGTTAAGACACTTTATACATATCAAGCCACAATATGTTATGTTATGACACTTAACAGGTATCTAAAGGAGCTATGTATTCCATACAGAGTTTAGCTTTCTGAACATCTCTGAACATGGGTTAAGAGAAGTGGTGCTTAATCTCTGTTTGGGAAGAGTCATGAATGTTTTCTCCTGCCGTTTTTTACTGGTATATGCCAGTCCAAACTGGCATCCTGCCATCACATGTTACCTTACTCAGGCACTTTCATATCTACTTAATCAGTTGTCTGATTCAGATTTCCATATTTAGCAGCTTCACATAAAACTAGAGCTACATAATTATATCTAGCTCTACTGTGGAAAGGTACTGGCAATGACTTTTAGAAAAAATATTGCTCGTTCAAATTTCACATTGACCTTACAAGTGTGTTAATTTTCAGTTACTTCTAAACACTGTTAAAATGTCCTTGGATTTCTTTTGAAGGCTAAGAGTAGTGAAAACTTCTAATACTACACTTAAACTTCAGCAGTACCTCAAGTTGGATATAAAAACACTTTCTAGATAATCTATAAGCAATGGAAATCTGAAACCTCAGACAGGAAGAAAAAAGTCTACCATGCTGGGTAAAAAGATGTATCCAGCTAGTTTGGACTCAGAATAGAAGTTTACCCCACTGGGAGCAAGTTACTGCCAGCAAGCCACACATGCATGATGAATGAGACAGTAAAAATGTGCTTATGGAAGTGTGGTGACAGTTCTGTGTCCATAGACATCCATCCCCAAGGTACACTTGTGCATCTGTTATATATTCTGGTATTGTTTCTTCTTCAGCTTCAGGTTATTTAGGAAGGTGAGAATCTACACCCAAAAGGCCATAAAGAGAGAAAAAGTTAGCAAAGGCCATAAGGCAACAACATGAGTGGCTAGAAAGATTTATCATCAGGAAGAGCAGAAAATATTGTAAGTACCCTAGAAGACTTCACAGTAGATGAAAGCAGCTTTGCTGTTCACTTTCCTATTAAAGTCAGGGGTGAGTTATGTTTTCCCTGCCAACTCAGTGCCCAGTCTGCTCTTCTGACAGAGCAGAGCCTAATGATTTTCTGAAGTGCAGCAGCCTCTTCTCAAACATTAAGGGGTTTTTTTTTTTTTCCTTATTTCAAAGACGGGAAAAAAAAAAAAAAAAAACCAACCAAACAGATACTAAGTTTACTGCCAAGTCTTTATTTGCTCAGCTAGAACCGGCAAATGGGAGTAGAAGGGCAAGAAAAACGCAGCAAAAACCCCTACAACAATCAAACCACAAGAGAAGATGTCTCAATACCCTATATGTTATTATGCAGCACTTTATATTGGCTATAGAAACTCCTAAATTTTACTGACAAAGCTTGAGCCTAAAGGGTTAACAGAATCCAACGTTCTGCTACTCTTGAGTCAGCATGATGTGTTCTTTGCATACAAATGAGTGAGCCTCTAGCCCCTTGCCTGGGTTTGCTGTTTTCTGCTTTGAAAATAGTGAATGCACAAAGCTCAACATCCAGGACTATTCTATAAAGTTTATCTGAAGCAGCTGGTCAGAAACCCTGGTCTCCAGAGCTTAAACAGAAAGTACTACAAGAAATGAAATTTAGATCAAATTATACAGATGAAAGGAGCTCAAAAAGATAGAAAACATGACAACAACACAGACACCCAGCAAAATTACATTCTTGACATACTATCTGTTTTTCAAGGTAAAGAGTGAGAAGTTCAGTTAACCAAGAGATATGCTTTGAAGCTATGCAATGCACTATAAGAAATGCTAAAGAACTGTATCTTACCATGAAGACAGTTTGTGTGTAGAGCAGTTCAGAAGCACATATTTACAGGAACTCAAAAGGCTAGATGTATCACTGCCTCAAACCAGATGTCATTTCAGGGTAAAATTGAACTCATATACACAATAGGTAGTTGCTCAACGATAAAGAACAGGTGACACAGATGAGACGGCTTTCCTCCACCTTAACTATTTTAATGTGCCTCAGCAGGTACTGTAGAAAAGTTTCTGTGGCTCCACCAGATCAAGCTTATGCCAAAAAAGTTTAATCAGATTTACAAGGACGAAGCTAAATGCTATCTATGCTGTACAAGATAACTGTCCTGTGCTGAAGAGTTAAATCCATTAAATCAGTGTATAAGTGAGGCAGCTGTTCAGATTTCTACATGCTAAATAAAAGTAGCAGTGGCAAAATAAATTCTCTCTATACAGCCTAAAAGGAGAAACTATTTAGGACCACTTTCAAACATTTAATTTTATGGATGGTAAAGCCAGACAAAAATAAGTGGATGCATTTTGGCAGATTTTGTGCTGGATGTGAGCTCCAAGGTGTTTGCAAAAAGCTGATATTGCTGTAGGAAAGCTTACATTGTATAGGTGCCAAAAAGGAAACCCCAAAAATTGTTCACAGATTTATTTGCAAACTAAACCTAAATATAGGTTAAGAATATCCACCGTTCTAACAACAGCTCCTTCAATGTCTTCATGCATACCACAATACCAGTTAATAGCAAAAGAAACTGGCATTTCTTTCATATTTCATTCTCTCTTCCCTTCTTATATGTGACAGGGCTTCTCCTCTCCTGGAAAGTAAGCCATAATACAATATATATAAAACAGTAGTATACATAAAACAATAGATTGTTGTGCAGAAGCTGAAAATAAACACATCAGCCTTTTCTTCATCAGGAAGAGAAGACAGCAGAAAACATTCATTATTGCTAATTGTGAGATGTAGAGCAAAGAATGATTCCACCAGAAAAATTGTTAGGCTGATGTAGTGTTTAGGAGCAACCAGAGGAAGAACTCTCTTCTTAGTGTTAAAAACTCGTTTTGGCATGTGCGTGATTTGTTAACTGACCTAAAATAGTCCTCAGAACTGGACAGACTGTGGCCCATGGCAGGAATCAGGTATTTTCAGGGAAACCATATGCTCAGTCAACACAAAACATTGCATGTATTTAAACCAGTGTCAACATTTTTTCCTAAAGTAACTGTCTGATATTCACCACTGTGGCAAGATGACACATTTTTAGGGCAGTAGAATTTTATGTGCAGGTGTTACGTATTCATTTCACAGCAAGTAAAAATTTACAAAAGCTATCTGTGCCAAAAATACCAGCATGTAGTACAGTGACTAAATTCAGAGCATACTCACATCTTACAACTAAAACACTCCAAGTACAGATACTAATTCTGGAAAATTATGGCCTAAATATTATTCCAAGGCCTACAAGAAGACTCTCTTTCCATTTCTAAAAGCTACAAAACACACAGATGGAAATAGCCTCCAGGAAACTAAATTATAGTTTTGTAATAATGAAGTGTTGGAGCAGGCTGTATTGAGAAAAAACATGCTTTAGCTAAGCCAGTACCAGTTCCATTGGTCACTGCTGTAACTTGACAGCCAGATGTCTGAAGTTACAGAGCCTCAGAGGGAAGTAAGAACAGGTGTGAGAAGAATGAGGTTACTTCGAGAAGTGAGCGACTGGTCTTTACAAAACAAAAAATGTTTTGGACCAAAAAAATAAAAATCATATCACAGGCTCAGTCTGATATGTAAAGTACAGAGAAAGGAAGGCTCTTTCCTTCTTTTAAGCCTATAAGAAGTATAATGGAGATGCAAGAGGCAACATAGGATGACTGTGGTTGGTTGCCCAGGTAGAATGGTGTAGTGTGAAGAGTAGCCTGTTTGTTAATTCCAACCACAATCTTCCAACAAGGAAGGCAGCAGTAGGAACTAGACTAATTGTAGCCACATTGCTGAGCCAGCTACAGAACATGACCCTAAGGTCTGAACACAGCATTCTGCATGTGTCTTTTCTGCGAAAGTCAGAAAAACAACAAATGTGATTCTTCCCAAGGAAGTGAGGAAATAGTCTCAGTCTCGGATATTAGGAAGACAGCTCAAAATGTATTTATGGTATAGCTTGGATTTTGATGTTTAAAGAGTTTCAGCACTGCATGCATCTACTTCATCTCACATATACTTCCAAGAAAATTTCAAAATATTTAACTTCAGCTAAACAAGACATGGTTTTGCAGTTTTACTATGTCAGCAAATTCTCTTTCAGGAGCTAGAAATGCTTTTCTTCTCACTCTTTCAGAATGGACTGCTAGGCAAGGTTTTCCTTGCTTTCTGTATAGTTCCTCCTAGCACCATTCACCAAGTTACCATAGCAGTCATACTAGCAACAATATATTGTACACATAGAGCACTTTCTCACTGACAGATGTGCATTCTGCAGTCATTATGAGAAAAGTGATCATCAAGGAAACTGTTTCGTTATCTTTTTTAACCCGTGTGTAATGAGAGATTTGGTGGGTCACAGTGGCACATATTATATTAGATTATATTGAATCGAAGTGACAGTTCGTGATGGAGAAGGTTACTGGGAAAAGATGGCCTGTGCTGGGTAAGTTATTGACTGAGAGTTCTCAAAACATCTTACATGATGAAGTTGCTGCTGCATCTGCAACTCATTTCTGGTGCCACAAGTTTTTCATGGTGTGCTTAATAGTAAAACAGTGTAGATTTTCTAAATTTAAACTTTCTCGTAGTGGACTGCATTCTGGTCATATCAGATATCCAAAGATCAAAACAAAGTTTCATATGTAAAAAAGTGAAGTGTTTGATGAGAAAGTGCATACTCAGTATTTTGTTTCAAGAAATTGGTTTGTTCATCCCATCACTGCTAAGATTTCCTTGATTTTAGCTACTCATCTTTCTGACGTTGTTAAGTAGAACACAGAAAACAAGACTGCAGCATATTTTTTATCATGAAAATATTTATTGCCTAGAAAAGTTCTACTTCAATTTGAAAACGTCATTTCGAAAGACACTGATGACAGTGGTTGGCTTAGTTAATAACTGTATGGAAAAGATAACACATTCAGGGTTACATTTTAGAGTTATTTTAAAGAGCAGTGCTCGAATCAAACCATGTTCCCTAAACAATGTCCCAAAGCTAGGATGCCATCTAGTCTTCTAACACTTTGCAAGGCTAGTGGCCTGTTCTTTACTATTCTTCACTTGGGACATGCAACTACTCATTTTCAAAGAGTTTGTATGCTTAAGGACCTCCATATATACTTATTATCTGATTGCTTGTTTTAATGCTGGCATTCTCAGGTGACTGCTTAGGACTATCTATTGAGCTCATAGTAAGTGAAATCTGGTTGAAGCCAAATGATTCCCAATTGAATCAGTTTAACCCAAAGCAATTTGTTCAGTTCTGGCTGACACAGAGTAACAGTTTTTCTTTCTCATGTAATGTTTGAGCAATGGGAAGGGAGGAAGAGAAAGAAAGTCACAACCTTATAACCATTCTTAAAGTGTGAATGCACAATACTATTTCTATCAAACAGCTTATATTTAAAATATAAGGCAGTAACTACACGGAAAGAAATCCTCTGTATAATCTCTGTGCTATTTCCACGAAGATTGACTCTGACTAAAAATAGCTGGAAGTTATTAACACTGCAAATCTTTATGAAAGTGATTTTGGTTGCATTCAGAAAAATCAGCATATCATGGATCTGACGTAAATTGCAGACTTTCAGGCTATGTGAGAACAATTAAATCATTCATTATACCTAAAGTGGTAAGACTGATCTTAAAAGCCACCCCTCCTGACACCATACTGCTGCTCCAAAAAAAAAAAATAAAATATCCAGCCATTTGATCAAGCCCATCTCACCCTCCGACCTGGTAAACTGATTTTTATTTTCTGGAATATTTTAAATTTGGTGGAACATTTTTAATCAGTGCACAACATTGAATCAATTCTGTGTGGAGAATTTTCTGGATGAATCAAAACCCATCAGTGTTATTTATAATAATTGGAAAAACATTTTCACTATAAAAGCACTTCTTATTTTTGCTAAGGCCCTTAATCTGACTGTATTTAACCATGAAATTAACTTTGCACCTGTGTGCTCATTTTCTACATTGTTATGCATAACAAGTGAGCTCCTTAATGGAGTCATAGTGAATTAGACCCAAATTTTTTTAATGAACGCCACACTTCAATATGTTGAACATACCAGCTATGAATAACTGAAGAAAGGCTAGAAGGTCAGCATATGAATTATTTTTCTTGCTTTAAATTCACAATAAGCACTGTTAATTTAGTGCAAAAATAACTAGATGGTGTGCTAGAGACTGTGAGACTAGAAGGGTGTGAAACCTCCTTCAGACTTGAGATCCTAAGATCCCTCTGTTGCATTTTGGACTTCCTCTGTGTGATGATTGGGATATTTACCCACATCATTTTTGCAGTTCTCTCCCTGGAAAAAAAGGTGAGAAGGGGGAAGAGACATCTGGAGATATTATGAGGTGCTTTAAGACATATGAATAGAAAAATAAAGGTCTAATTTACTGCAGGTCCCCACTCCCACCCCCCACCTGCTAAACTAGACTAACTCAAACACTTAGTATCTAACTGTGGTTTTTTAAACCAATTCATTTCCAATCACTTTATTTTAGCATGAAAGTTATGTAATTAATATGAAAAAGGATTTGAGGTTTACACTCTTAAAAAATATTTAAAATATCATTGTAGCAGAACTGAAACATCAATTGAATTAATAAAATCAATATGCTTATACATTCCATTTTATTTACTAGTGAATAATAAATGGAACATCTAAGTTGGAATGCACTTTTAACAGTTTCTAAAGGAGAAGAAACTTTCATTGTAAATCCAACTTTAAAGTATTTAAATGTAATTTAATGATTGACTGAACTGATGTACAAATTGCTGACACTATTGCACTGCAATAAGTTAAAACACACTTCAAAAATACTAGTTAAGACCATACTGAAGTTTGATATTTTTTTCCACTCTGCAGAATTTACAGAAATATCTCTTTTTTGATATCAACCATTATCCTTATTTCTTATTTTAAAGGGTTTGCAAAGGGGAAGAAACTTGTAATGAAATCACTATAGGGAAGTGCTTATGCTGGGTGGACTTATAAGAAATAAAAATGTTGACATGAAGAGAGGCTGGTAAATGAATATTCAAAGTAAAAACAGAATATAGTAAACCACTGACTCTTAATTGCATTTATGTCTTCACACCACTTGGGAGCTAAAGAGATTACTAGGCTACAAACAAGAACGTATTTTACACACTTCCGCACATTACAATTATGGTATTTTGAAAGGTGTGACCTGACTTTACAAGCTGAGTACTGAGAAGTCATCAGCTGTGTAAACACTAGCCTTAACCTTTTGCTTGGACTCTCACAACAGCTGTTTTTGTTTGTTTGTTTGTTTGTTTGTTTTTTTGTCTTTTAATTACCCACTGATTTCTGGTCATTGATTTTCTAAGTGCAAAACAGATATAGGATCTAAGCTGCAAGTCTTGTATTATATAATTGATACCAATATTTTAGACCTCTGCAAAACTTCTTAGTTCTCCTAACTGCCTGTGAATTGATTTTATTTTCCATCATGCTACAGTCACCCGTGAAATCTATCATACAGCAAAAATTTGGAAACTGTAGATGAAAAACAACGAGAAACTTGATGTGTAACAGAAGTAATCACTGTGAATCATCACATAATGCTTCAAAAATCCATGAGAAAAATGTTCCTTTTTTTAACCGACAAATTACAGCAATGTTTTGCTGAAAACTGTTGTCTGCATCCAACTTAAGAAGGTATCTGCTGATGTTTGCTTAAAACAAAAGGGTGGCTGACTTAATTAATTATTTACAGGCTTGCAATATGGCAACAGTATGAACTCTTTTCTAAGATTTCCTACTTGCCAAATGTTAGCAAAGTCAACAAACAAACCACAGCACCACTGCATCTCTGTCAAAAGCTTTATGTCTTAATAAAAGAACAGTGTTCATAAACATAGTTTTAAACCAAAATCAAAATTTACCCCAGTTAATCAGTTTCCTAAAACAACGAAGTTTCAGAAAGCATTTTTGATAGTAATAAGAGCTTCTGAATAGCTTTTAAAAAGAGTCTTTTAAATACAGGGACAATTTTTCATGAATTTCCTTGTTCTGCAGCAACATGTTAAAAGTCTAACAGGCAATAATACCAGAACTTCTGAATTACAGAGGTCAGAAAAAAAACCAAAACTATCAAGAGTCCAAAAGAACAAGAACTTTTTCTGAGCAGCAATAGCTACAACTTTCAAACCTTGTAGGCTACTGAAGTGTCTAGACCTCTTGTTTGCAAAGTTTGGAGAGGCCACCCCACCACTTTATTCTACCAAATAATGTAGGGAAAAAAAGACTTAACAAAAATATTCCACACTTCTATGAACCCACTGAGCAGTTACTAGTAGACCACTACAGGAACAGAAAAGAAAAATCCAGTGGGGATTCTCCAGAGCTCTGGTCCCAATCTCATACTATTTTAGTCACTAATGACCTAGAAAAATAGAGTAGAACATAATTAGCACGTCTGAAGATGACACCAGGTTAAAAGCAGTTGGAAGAGCTGGAGGGCAACTTTAGAGTGCAAAAATGATTTTGACATATTGGATAATGTCCTGGGTTCAGCTGTAATAACTTTCTCCTTCTTAGTAGCTGTTGCAGTGCTGTGTTTTTGACTTTAGTCTGAGAACAATGTTGATAACACAATGTTTTAGTTGTTGCTAAATAATACTTCAATCAAGGACCTTTCAGTCTCATGCTCTGTTAATGAGATGGGGCACAGGAACCAGGGAGGAAGCAGAGACAGGGCACCTCACCCAAATTAACAAAAAGGGTATTCCGTACCAAGGCACCTCATGCCCAGTATATAAACTGGCGGGGGGAAAGGGGGAACAGGTCCAGAGGAGGGCCATGAGGATGATCAGGGGGCTGGAGCACCTCTGTATGAAGACAGGCTGAGAAAGTTGGGGTTGTTCAGCCTAGAGAAGAGAAGGCTGCGTGGAGACCTCATAGCAGCCTTCCAGTA
>JBAFWW010030817.1:0-13501 GCA_036873685.1 Agapornis canus | reverse complement strand
CTTCAGATACTGGAAGGCTGCTATGAGGTCTCCACACAGCCTTCTCTTCTCAAGGGTAAACAGTCCCAACTTTATCAGCCTGTCTTCGTATGGATGATGCTCCAGATGATCCTGATCATCCTTGCGGCCCTCCTTTGGACTTGTTCCAACACTTCCATGCCCTTAGATATATATATATACACACACACATATACATATATATGGACTTTGTAATGATGTAATGATATCAATAAAGACTTTGTAATGATAAAATATGGGCTTTGTAATGATTGCAGAGATATTTCAGGATCAAAGCTAGAAACCAAGATTCACAGTCTGCTATTTTAAATAATCAGCTCCTAGTGGAAGGGGGTGGAGGAAGTTGAGCAAACCCAACAACTATGCTCAAATGCAATTATGTTACTCAGATTCTAAAAATTACTATAAAACTGACTCTAATCCAATTGAAAGTTAACAGCCTTCTGCAAGAAATTGTAATTACAACTAATTTGCACTTCTCCAGTACCTTGGCTCTACTAAGGCAGCAAATGACCAGACAATTTCACAAGCCCAACTTATTGCAATTTTCACTCATCAAAGATGAGGCAACAAAGAGTAAACAATGTCCTTACACATAAACTAGTTACAAAAGTAGCTTTTTAAAAAAAGTAATATATTATATGCACATATGCAAACCACCATACTTCAAGTATCTGGAAGCTACTGCATGCACACAGACTCTACTTACAAAAATAAACCCAAACTAAACACTGTGATAATTAGTATCTAAGAAAGGTTATGGAAGTTCTTACGCTCCATGACTTGTATTTGGTTCTGAACTCTTTCCAAAACTCAAGTATTCTGTAAGCAATGCTCTTCTCTCATTCTTTTCACACTTTTGTAACTGTCTGACAAATCTTAGTAGCCACCTGCAGCTGTTGGGCCTTCTTTCATGCTCAGTTTGCTGACACCAGAGAGGAAAATAATATAGCTGTTATTCTGTGATACACAGAGGGAAGGACCTGCTTCTTAAGTGCACACAGCCAAACTGTTTCCTTCTTCTGGAAATACTTCTGAAGTACTTGGCTAAGCAGAATCAAGACTCCCTATTTCTTAGCTCTCAAACTTTTCAACCAGACAGGCTAATGAGCTGAGTAATCTAGAGAATCAACACACTACAGAAATGATGTTATAAAACTAAACAAAATCCCAAAACCCACCCTACAAAGAAGCCCTCAAAAAAGCTTTTCTATACAACAGTATAACAATTTTCACAGGGTCCAAAAGGTTGAACAGAAAGGTTGCCACACAAAAATGTCCTTTCTAATTGGGCTTTTGACATTTTTGTCAATAGTGGCAGATGTGTTTTAGCATCACTTTCTGTAATTACTTATATACACACCTGGATGATTTTAGGGACTCCCTCTCCTCCCCCCCAGTGTAACCATCACATGGCTAAAACTTAACAGAAGTTGAGCTTGATCTTTGCAAATATGGAAAATTAATTTAGACTTAGGAATTTAGACTTAGTCATCAAGACCCTCAATACAATAATAAGAATAAGATCACTGCAGATTTGCTGCATAAATTACATTAACCAATTTGCTTCCTGCAGCCATGAACTGAGAAATGAGGGGTGTCAAAACTATCACTTGATGTACTGCATGACAGTGAGCCCTAAGAATTAATATATGATTTCCCAACATTGATCTCTATGAGAAGCAGTAAATCCCAGGTTTGATAAAAAGAGATAATGTAAACAGGTCCCTCTCCTTCATGATCATCGTACTAACTCACAAAGCCAAATGCTTAAGAAATGCTCTCTACATAATACAACTTTCTTAATCCTTAGATATTCCTTTCCTTTGAAACAATTCTCAGGAGAGCTAGATTTGGTATGGTGATAATACTGATGATTAAAGATCAATTAGCACTAAAACTGGGAAACAACATGCACAGCACAATCTGGTACTCACCTTTCCTCCCTCCTAGTTATAACAACAGACCGGAACAATGGAATTCTTTCCACTGTCTTATGCCAGTTTTTAAGTCCCCAGGCTTATACTAAGAAGAATCATCATATTGCTGTTCTTTCTACTGTGCTGATTTAGACGCTTCTGCTGCCACACATTAACGAAGGAAATAATTCTATTTATTTTTTACTCAGTTCTAAATTACATCAGTTTCCTGATCCTAGTCTGCATAGCCATGGGAGTATTTAGGCTGGCACAAAAGATGCAAACAGGATACTGAAGTAACAGCTCCTTTCAATGACAACATGGTGTTAGATCAGCCTAAACTCAACATGATATCATAACCTGCATGTCCAGGGTGTGAGAGTTGCAAAAACAAGAGTAAAGAGACTAAGAAAGTCAAATACGAGTTTTAACTCTTCTGAATCACAAATTCAATCAAAATTCCTTAAGGGGAAGAAAATGTGTTATTTTACAGAACACATATAAAACATTAGTTATGTAAGCAAAAATATGGCCACCCATGGCTTTTAAAAAAAAATCCAGCTGAATCTGATTGTGTACAGATTCTGTTAAACTGTTCTTCCCCACAGAGAGGGCTATGCTTCTTCAAAGAAGTTCAACCAGGAGCCTCTTTTTCAAGGCAGATTCCTCCTCTTCTACCAGAATGTCCATTTTCATATTTATAATAACTTCAGACCTCTGAGACCCACTACCTTTCTACAAAATTCAGTGACACTTGCTAACTCTGAGCTCTCTACGCCTTGGTACTCAGCTGTAAGCAAGAGTACCACCACATGAATTTGCCCATTTTTATTATGAAAGTGAATTCAGGAAGCTCTGAGAAGCCCTTAGAGTGACAGGTAACTTGTATTTGTGCAAGGATGCATGAAATCATGTCTGAAACTAGGCAAGATAGAATACAAGGATGAAAAGAATTACTAACCAGCCACTTGAATAGTATGGTTTCCATTAAAAAGATTGTCTGAGGTTAAATAACTACAGAATGCACGCAGAAGAGGACAAAATATTCTAACATCAATTACACTGCCACTCCACATCCCCAGCATGCAATTACACTGCTTGATCAAAGAGTTACAGAAAATTTAAAGTAGTTTACTAGAGAACTTCCACATAACCTTAAATAATTTAAAATACTGCATTGCACACACAAGTTTATAAATCTGAATTCAAAGAAAAAAAATGTTTTCTGGAAAGAAAATTTGGAATTTCCTCCTTCCTTTCGAAGAAGCTTGAAAGGTCCTAAACCCCTTAGAATTATTGCTCTACATTTCATATAGCACTACCCATAATAGCAGCATTCATATTAAAAGTGCATTTTATTGCCTCAACTTCATAGAAAAGCTTGACTTAAAGACAATCTTTACATTTATCAAATGTATTTCTCTTAGCCATTGAGGACAAATAAGCAAAGTTATTACAGCATTTTGGGCAGGTAAAATTGCATATATAACCTAAAGGTTATGTAGTAACTACATATAGGATTTTACAGTATTATTTTATTAATAAATCCTAATATGTGGTATCTGAAATATTCATCCAACACCTCAAACCTAGCAAAATGTGCCTAAGAGAAAAAGAGGTGCAAAACCTGAATGGTAAAGCATACAACACTTCAAGCATTGCAGGATTTACTTTACAGCTGCTGAAACACTAACACTTTCCTGTACAATTCAAATAATCACACTCTAATGTACTTACCACTACAGGAACACTTTCTTTTCATTTCATTTGTAAACACTGTTAACTCTCAGACCCTAGCAGTGTATTTCAAAAATACACAACTATATGTAAAGCAATGCCAACTGCAATACAACGCTTGTGTTTTGCTTTTCTAAAGCCCATTCAGGCTTCTAGAAGGAAGGAAGGAAAAGCCTGCAGTATTTTTGAAAAAAGTGCAAGACACTGAAGCAAGCCTGAAGCTACACATCCAGTGCACACAGACGTGTACACTTACACTGATAGGGCATGTCACAAAACTAAAAACAATACTAAGATTTTTTGGTTTATTAACATTTTATTTTAGTCACAAGATTACTATCATACAATAATACTAACCTAATCTTGATTTACAGATGTTTCTTATGCTGAAGATGAAGCAGAACACTGTTTAGGAAAACTAAAAAAAACTGGGGAAGTGGAAGATTTGACTCATTACAGTAATTTAAGAGTGGACACACCAGTGTCACTTGTAACATTCTGGTTCCCATTCACAGAAGGGAAACAACCTAACAGAAGCCCTCACCTTCAGTTCCCAACAAACAGTCTGAAACTTCGTCTCATTCAGAATATCAAACCCATTACCCATGTAAAAGCACTACAAATTAGAACAGTTTTTGTGTATCCTTACAGACCTCTCATGTCTCTACATTTATTACAATTACCATTAAACTTTAAACTGTCAATTGAAGACTAAAAGAAGATACCTTGACTATTGTAAATAAATATACATAAATAAAAGTCAATCTTTATATTGCAAATTCAAGTTTCAAGCAAGATTCTTTCTGTAGTAAGCTCTGCAGTGAGACAGAAGTCACTGGTGATATCAGGATCCTACATGTTTTGAAGAAATATCACTTTTAAAGATCCTACCAAAAAAAAAAAAATCAAAAAACTTCAAATCCAAAACACCAGCTCTCATAAGTTAACAGAGACCCTTTACTTCATAAAATAAACCCAGGTTAAAAAAATATTTCAACAAGTAGCAAATACTATTGTACGTTTGAACAACATTTGCAAATAAAGATAATTTTCTGTAGAACCTTATGAACAGTCAAGTAAGTATCAGGTCAGTGACTACTGCACTTAAAGCACCAATGATATTAAGATTTTTCCTGAAGGTTCCCTTTTCTGTACCTTTTTTCCATGTGAGCTGATGATCATTTCTTGCTCCTCAACTGGAACTTTTTCCAAAGACTCATCTGATCACTTTTTAAAAGCAACTCCTAGCCACTAGAGAAGCAACATCCTTGAGCAAGTGTCCCACAAGAGCAGTAGACACAAGAAATCCAGCCAGCTCTAAGGAGCAATCTGGCAGGTTAACTCACAACTGAAGGAATTTAATCATCAAAAGGTCCCCTTCAGTCCTGCAATGGGTATGGCAAAGATGAGGCTTGCAAAACTCCCACCTTACCTGAACCTGTCCTCTTTACCAATACCACCATTATCATCCGCAGTCACTCAGATTCAAGGGCCTAGTATTGTCAAGTTTCATCAACTTCTTTAAAACAACTTACAGAAAATCCAACCTTCAATTGCTACTTCTTCTCAAAGAGTAAAACATACACAGTCTAAGAATCGGAAACTAAGTAAAACTATTTTTTTGGAGTAACAAGTGTAAATGCCTTGAAAGTTCACCATTCACTGACAGTTCTTGTACTTGAGCGTTCATTACACAACAGCAGGCTTCTAGAATTTTGTTTCAGTGAAAAACTTACAACAAGCACATTTTTTATCAGTAAGCTTTTCTTTTCTGTTTCAGTCCCTGAGGGAAGCTTTCAAAAAAAAATTCTGTTCTGTAACAATGGATGATTACATTAACTTCAGGAAAAGTAAAGTTACTCTGGTCATTATCAGCAACATACTGCAAGAGAACTACTAAAATGCTCCACACCACAGTGTCAGGGTATTAGCCACTGTCCCTGTAGGCTAGCTCTCTGCTTCCTCACGCACCTGACAATCCCTGCAGGCATTTTATCATTATTAAATGATAAGCCACTGGCAAACTTGCATTTTCCTTTGCACATCCCATGCAAATCACCAAGAACATCGGTAATTCGATCAAGATACAGCAAACTGTAGCTGAAAGCCATTGAACAATGGTAATTATTTCTTCAATCAACTGGCAGCTAACAGGAATGTTTGGAGATACTAGATCACCTAACCAGATACAAACACTCATTTTGACCTCAAAGTTAGTCTACCTTCACCAATATCAATAATTCTACAATCTTTCCATTCCAATATGAATTGGAATGCCACCACTCAAAGCAATTAAATAGCCAAGTAAATCATAAGCAGCAAAACTATTTCTTACTACTTATAAACATTATTCCATAAAGAGTTTGGATAACACTCCAACCACATTCTTTCAGCAGGTTGAACGATCTCTCAAACATGTTTGAACACAAGCTCCCAAGACTCCGAGGCAGCCATGTTTCTAATAATAATTTAAGAAAGCTCTGCAAACAAATGTAAATTAAACTAAGTTCTCTTTACAGTCAGAAATCATCCTCAAGAAGTTATGTGCTTCCTGAAAAGCAAGCCACATGAAATAAAACTAGGAATCCTACGTCTGTTCTCTTAACTGACCTGCTATGGGACTTTAATACATTTTACATTTGTTTTTCCAATAAACAGGACTATTAACATTCACATGCCTTTCACATAGGCATTACTACATGTTAAATAGTTCTGCTTATCAATGGCACTTAAAGGCATTTTCAATGGGACTGCAACAACTGCAAGAACCTGAGTTATGCAGTTTAACCTGCCATTACATTTTGACATCACCAGAACTATTTAATACAAAACATATCCTACATCCATCTCCAGTTACTGTTTCATTAATCAAACCACCCAGCAGATCTATCCCACAATATTCACAACAGCACAAATATCGATGTTAGCTTTTGTTATTGTCCAAAATGTATTGCTGTTGAAAGCTTCTCAAACACATTACTAAATGAAGCAAGGAGTATACAAATAAACTCCCCCCCTACCCCTCAAAAATCCAAACCAAACTAAAATCCAACAGCAAAACCAACACCAAACCCCAACCAAAACCAACCCTAAAACACACAAAAAACCTAACCAACACCAATACACAAAACAAAACAAAACTTCCCAAATTTATTTATAATTTAACATAGCAGAGCTTAAGAGCATCTACCTAAACAAACCAGTTTCCTTAACATGTCTTTCACAGGCATAGTACTTTGGCTGTTTCAATTGTTTTTATGAAGTCACACAATCTTTCACCAACTATTGGGAATAGAGGACATAATAAAACATCCTGTGTTTTTTCAAAGTCAATGCTACAATTGCATTTTTAAAATCAATTAAGTCACAATATTTTCCAGATATTTGTGCTGGAAAAACCCACAACACAATTGCAACACCAATGTCAAAAGCTGAACTCTTGCCAAAAATATCAGCTATCAACTGTAAGTGCTCCATCTCCTCAATTAACAAGACTGTTTATGATATTTCCTATGTAAGCGTTCTATTTTGGAACATTTTGTATGTTATTCTAGTATGAAATACAGGAAGCTAAATTTGTGAGCAGCATCTTCTCTTTGGACTAACTAATGAAAACAGCCACAAACAAGCTTGTGGACAAGCCAGAGTCCAACCATTGAGTTCAATAAGCAGTAGCAAAATACACAGTAACCCCAGATTAGATTGTGCTTTAACCACTCGAAAAATACTCTTGACCATCTATGACACCACAGTACAAGTATTGTGAAGACATCCAGCATCATTATAAATGTCAGTTTATTCATGAACTGTTCCATGCAAATAAAGTAATGCTTAAATAATCCCTAAAAAAATTCACTCAACTTTGAAATCTCTGAAGTATTTTTCCAACAAGATTCAAACACATATTTACCCACACCACAATAATCAGAGATTCAAAACTGTTGGAACTTACTTGTATTGTCTTTATATATTACTGAAATTAATGGCTCTAACTAACAGCACAAACTGACTGAGAAACTCAAAGTAATGTGCAGGGCAACCAGAGCAATTGTAAGAGAACTTCTTAAAGAAAGGTCAGGTTAATTTTGCAATTGGGAATCTCGGAAATCGTACTGCAAGTGTTCTTGTACCTTTTCTTCTACCTTTCAAGAACAGCTTCTAGCCCTGGACAGGCATATTCAGCAACCCACTAAGCTACTACTGTACTTTGATACTGGTCATTAATAACCTATTATTCTCTATTTTAGTGAATAAACAAAAAGGTCACTGCTTTTCTTAGCAAAAGCTAGCTATGTTTAGTACATTTCAACAACTATAGTACAGATAGCACTGGCTTCCCTTTCATTTAAGACAACCATTCGGTAATGTGAATATGCAAGATTCATCCACGGAACTCTCATAATCAAATTCCTGCTTACTACTGCAGTTTTCTCCATAACTGGATTAGAAAACACAAAACCAAAGGAGTGACACTGAAAATAAGTAAACTGCATTTGTGTGGCTCTATGTACTTATATACACACATACAGACATTTTACCAGAATTTAATTTGGAGAATATGCTTTTGCTATCCAAAGTCAATCATATAATTAAAAGACTTATGTATGACCCAAAATCAAGGTGCTGGAAACTTAATTCTATAGAAAAGCAGTGCAGTCAACTAAAAATACATCTATAAATTCTCCATCTCCTAGATTAGCTAGTCTTCTAGCTTCTCCAACAGGGCAACTGGAGTGGAGGAACCTACAAAAGCATGTTTTCAAAATAACAATGATTTAAATAAAACTGATTTAAAGACATGGCAGGGGCTTTGGAACTAAATGATCTTAAGGTCCTTTCCAACCCTAAATACTTTATGATTCTATAAGAGGATCCATTAAAGCAGTCTAACATTAAGACACACCATATTTCATTGTTACCTTTGTACTGAATCAAATGTTTGACTCAAGATTTAAAATAAAAACCCAAAACCAACAACCACAAAAAATCCCAACTTCCCCCATGCCCCCAAGAAATAGATAGAAATTCCCCAGTTCTCTCAGTAGCTTATTCCAAGGGTCCATTTCTTTAAGTATGATGCCTTAAGTAAAAGTATGGAAAGAACATACAAACTTAGTAGCAGCAGAGGAGACTACATGGCTTATTTGGAACCCGTTTATGTTTCTTCTGTCTTTACATAGAAAGGACTCAAATTTTCACTGTGCAAAAATTATTTCAGTATATTCTGGCTGTTCTAAAATATGTATATATATATAAAAAAAAACAAACCCAAAAAACCACCACACAGTTACCCATGTATCTGTCACTGCACTCCCTCACTGGGGTAACTGTCTTTTAAGGTGAACCCATTTGCTGTGTTACATCAGTCAAACTAAATTAATTGCTACTTAAAAATCATCTGAATATGCCTTAATACACCTAATAAAGCTACCTCTCAGACTTTTTTTTCATTAGCCAACAAAACTGAATTCTAAATGCATCACTCCTCAAAATGTTATTTCCAGCCTTCAAATTGTTTTTATGCCAAATCATCAGCATTTTCAAAATTACTACTAAGAACAGGACATTATATTGCAATGTTGACCCTGCCAGTTCTGCACAGATCACAAGACAGAAATCACTTCCCAATTTCTGTATTTAGAACTCCCACAGATCATTCAGGGGTTTTCTGAATTTCTTTTAGCAGGAAACTTGCAGAAGTCCTGGAGGAAAATAACGCAGCATGTTTATTTCACCACCCATCTTTGGATGCAGTTATTCATCCTTACGCTATCGTGTATATTTTCCACATTTCTCCTAAAAGCATGAACCTTGCAAATAACATCTTTTTAAAAAAATAAATAAAAAATAGTTACATACCTCAGCCCATTTCCATCTTAAAAGATTCACACACAGCCTTTTAAACTGGTGGGCATTTTCTGGAGCACATCTAAGCTCATAAAAAAAAAAAAAAAGTTTTCTTTCTAGTAAGGTCACCACTAGAACCAGTAGACTAATTATAAACTGACAGCAACACCAAAACCACAGTATTTGATTTTGATAAGATTAAAAATATCTTTACTGTCAGCATCGCTATATGACACCTTATTCCATTAAGATGAAGTTATGCAGCTAATTATTAAATGCTACCATCAAAGCTTCATTAGACATTTAATACAAAATAGAAATAAGAACATGAGGCTCATTGTCTTTATTTCTAGTAGCTGTAGTACAAAAGAACAGAAATCAGAGTTAAGTTGTACTTTGTAGCATGCCAGGTCCTTACAATCACTATAGAGTGGAAAGAGAAGGAAAAATAGCAGCGTGGCAAACATACTCAAGAAGGTACATTTCCAAAACCAGGAACATCTATTTATTATTTAGGAATATAGAAAGGGAAAGTATAATCTGCAGCAGACCAAACAAGTGGCCTAAAATGACCTAGACTGTTGCAGTGATGAACACTCATGTCAATGTTCATCAGCTGGAGGTCAGTAACACCCATTCTCAAGAACAGGCAAAAAAAAAAAAGCAGTAACTACTTAAGTATTAGAACTAGAATATAAGAAGCTACCTGCTTATGTATATATTAAAGAATGCAGTATTATAGAGCTGAAGGAGCTTTGCATCATTAAGGCAATCCTGACAAAAACAAAAGTGAATACAATCAAGCTCATGGAAATAAATGTTATGGAAAACAAGAGTAGAACAGTTAAAATACAAGTGTATATCAAAATGTTTTAATGAAGGCATCACAGAAAGTTGATGAGGAAGAGGTATTTTGCACTTCCTAAATGTTAATCTAGCCTCCTGACACAGAGTAGTGCCAGCACTCTCTAATTTACACCACTTTGGATTATCAAGAGTTAACACAGCCAGTAGTCCTGCCTTCTACCAGCTCAACTGCATCAATCTGAAACTGAGTAAGTCATGTAAAACTTCTGAACATGTTTACATGTTCTTCTTGAACACCTGAGAGAGCTCTGTTTGTCCACTCAGGATCTTCTCCTTTGTCAGGTTCTCAAGGTGTATCCCATGATTCTGTTACTGTAACACAGGGTGTGGGAGTTAAAACAATTTACCCTCAGAAAAAACAAACTTCAGTTTGGTAACTTGAATCTCCAAGCCTGTTAGGGAGTTAAACTAATCTGATTTGTTACCACTTTTCACTGTCTACTTTGATAATACTGTGATATCTGAAATACAAGCAAATCTGCTTAAACTGTTTGCTGGTCAACCTAGTATCAAGCAAAAGATTATAACATTCACCTGGAACATTTTCAGATAAATATTATTACACAGTTTCTAAAGACTAGAATCAAGCATTTCTCAGCTGCTTCTAGGGGTCACTGGTATAAAGCCAAGGGGTTTTTGTTGGTTTGTTGTTTGTTTTTCTTTTCCCTTGTGGTTTTGCTATTGTTTGGGTTTTCTGTTTGTTTGGTTTGGGATTACCCACTTCCTTCCGCCCCCCCCCGCAGGACTACTATAGGATCATCAACCTAGAATTTGGTGGCAGTTAAGGTGTGACAATATTTGAGTGAAGAGAAGCCAAGACAAGCAAATGAAAGAACCCTTACAGCAAGTGGCCCATTTTCAGGAGTTTGTTTTGTTTGTTTTTTTTCCCTAAAAATCAGAGAACTTCAGGAATCTGGAATTTCTGAAGTTTGTTTCCTATTTCAGGATCATTTCAATCAGCAGAGCAGCAGTCTTTCAGAATGTTACTGCCAACATACACAGGATTTTTCAGCACAAATACATCTATCTATACTTTCACAACACCTTCAGAAAGGCTAGGAATGCACTCCATCTTCCAGTAACATGAAGTGGAATTTACCCTGAACCCAGAAAGATGTATTTTTACCCTTAACTGCTAACAGCAGGTTACCTCAAATCAGCCATTTTTATAAAGGTCCTATAGTGATCAAAGAAACTACAGGCTGCTTGAATTCAGGCCATACATTCAGGACTGGTCCTGAAAAATAGTACCTGTTGGAGTTCCACACATGAAGACCAAAGAGATCGTTAAACTCAACATCCTGCTGAGCCAGTGCTTAAGATAATTCAAGAACAGGCTGAGTTACAAAACCAGTCAGATACACAGAGTTCTTTTGGGTCATAGATTTGCCCTGAAGATTCATGAAATCAGTGGAGGATCCAACTTCCCCAGCAACTTTCCTCACCAGGAAACAGAGATCATCATCTTCTCCCAAATGAAGATCATCACCACTATCTCAAAAACTACTTTAGGGACAATATTCTAGAAAAATACTTAACTACTATACTGATCAGTACCTTCCCACACAGAAACCTCATCACTATTGAAGTACTTCATGTTCAGTTTCTACATGGATCTTTATGTAACGCAGTGCCCTGCATTCTTTTATTCTCTGAGGTGAATACTGCAATAAAATTCTTGCAAAATATTAAAGTTCTATATCAACTGTTCAAAAAATAAAATTTGAAGACTGGGGTATAAACACTGGGTACTTTCTTAACAATTAACACTCTAGCCCTTCAGAGCCATAAACAGTATCTCAATTTTACAGTGAAAGAACGTATTAATAAGGTACCTACCCACTTTTTGCAGGAAAAAATAATTACAAAAATAAAACAAAAACCTACTTATTTCTATTACCTTGAATTATGTCAAGAAATCTACTTACTTCATATTCGTGTACCTATCTTTCAGGGTAAGCTCTGCTATATAGCAACCGTCTTCTAATTTACGTTCAGGTCTTCTCTGTATAGGTTATTCACCCAACAACTCTGCACATTTTCAGTTTGGAAGCTGATGAGGAAAGCAGGATTTACCCACACACACACAGAAGAACAGACTTTCAACCTTCAATTACCAGGCACCTAAAGTTCTATCAGAGGCTATCTATCTCTTAACACAGTTGACTAAACAGCTCATACAAAGTCACATTAGGGGAACCCCTGCTTATGTCTAATTGCCCTCTATCGAAAATACACAGAACTCAATTCAGAGCTTTAAATTGCAAAACTACGGAAGTATGTAGCTGTTTTCATCATTAGCTTAGAAAAAAAAATGAACATAAGCTTATGGGGTTTTTAATTTCTATACCTATGCTACTTTATGTTGAGAAAAGCTTTGTTATAGAAAAAAACGTATTAAGCACTTATATACTTTATTATTTGAACAAACATTATTTATGTGTACAAAGAGGTACTTCTGCACCCCTGCTACAGCAAGCACCCTAACAGCTTGCACTAACAGAAGTTAAGCCACTTCAAACATATATACTTCCACACTCCTCAAGTATCAGAAATAAGAACACTGATCAACTTTCTACAACCTGCTTCATTTTACTTTAAGTATGTTTTGTTTTGGTTTTTGTAACAGCTGCTTTAGCAGTTAATAAATACTGTGATACACTTGGAAGACCCAATGAAATAGCAGCTTATCAATTATGCATACTTTCCAACTTCAACCATCTAGAAAGCAATCAATGAAGAATTCATGTGGTTAAAATACACTGTGTATTTCCCAACTGTAGCATCTGCATTTCCTGCTTGTAACCTTTGCATGTTCTACCACAATTAATGCCCTGATACCAATCAGGGTTTGTTATTTAGGCAAAACAGTATGAAAACAGCACTAAGTGTATTTTTAAAGGATCAAACCAAAGCATTTCAAAGCTACCTCGCTGGTCATTACAATGTAGGAACGGCTATGTCTGGCCAGACCAACAGACCACCAACCTCAGTATGCTACTTCTTTACCACAGCCAAACAGACAGCTCTATGGGAATAGCATAAACCCAGAAGAATAAACCTCAGAAAACATACCAAATTTAAAAAAAAACCAAAAAAAACAAAAGAGAAAA
>JBAFWW010030815.1:1211-14200 GCA_036873685.1 Agapornis canus | reverse complement strand
TATAGGCCCCCTTCAGATACTGGAAGGCTGCTATGAGGTCTCCACGCAGCCTTCTATGTTTACATGCTACACTCCCTAAAATGTACTGATTTCTTGAACTCTTCTTGACCAGTACAAGAACCAAGACACTGCAAAATTTAGATCTTAGAAGATAAGATGGCATAAAAAATAATTAGATTTGATTACTTTAGTTAAATGTGACTATATTATGCTTGGGAGTAACTGAAAATTAGTTGGGGGGGAGGTTGTGAATGCTTCATACCATGTCTCTTTGAAGCTTTGAGTTTCAAGTCAGTGACAGGGAATATAAAAGCACCAGAAGTAGTAACCATTCCCACTGAGTTGAAGGAGACTTTCTCCAACAGTTTGATCTTTTAAGACTTTTGATGCATAAACCCTTCTGCTTCTGTCTCGCAGATGTCAGTTGTCCATGGGCAAACATCTGCTTTTTAATAAAGAAGCTGTGAACACAGACTTCTTTCACTCTTTGGAAGAAAGAGAATCCCAGTAATTTATGTGTCACTGCCTTTTTTTGTTTCATTTCAGTTCGTGTCAGAGAAAAAAGTGCAGTGGTTGCCTCAGTTGCTTAGATAAAGCAAAGAACTTCAATCTACTGTCTCAGCAGTTCTTTCTATTGGTGCTTATTGATCATAAGTGAAATTGTGGCTCCTAAAAAATTCATCATACTCTGGAAAACAAGAGTGATCAACTCATGGGAGTGGAAGCACAGCGTAGCGGTATAACTCAATTGAAACCAAAAACATTAGTAAAAGAATAATGAAAAGCTTCCTATTCTGAGCAAATTTAAAAGAGCAGAAACTCCCAAAATATGAATTTAGTTTTAAAACCAAAACTGGTTTGAGTCAAGTATTATTCTTTCTGTTTGTAACTTCTCATAGTCAAATTCTGATCTTATGGTGGAGGTATTGTTCTCAAAACTCTTGTTACAGGAATAAGTGGGTTGTATGAGTTCTTTACCTATTCTTATCAGAAAAGATGCTTTTCTTTTTTGTGATGACAAGTTTGAAAATGTGAGTTTTAAAAAGTTCTTGAGATATAAAATGCAAATAAAAGAATTTTGGATAGAACAAGGATTCAGATCTTGTTTTATACCAATCTCATGGTCATGGGACTGTTACAGAACCTATGATTCAAAAATCAGTTACTCCATATGTGACTGTGTGTATATGATGACTTCATTCCCATGACTGAGAGAGATATGGTCAGTCTTGAGCTTGAATTTCAGGGGTTAATGTGGTACTGAAGATTATTTTGGTGTTTGAACCTGAGCTGTACTCAGAAGGAAAGAGGGTTGATGTGAGGGGTGAGTCAAAGGGAAGAAAGTGGTTGTTCCTGGAGGCACATTACCCTGGTAAGCTGCCCAGACCTGAACCTGTTTCATTCATTCTTTCTTCTAGGAAACTAGTTTCCATTTGTGAACCTATCATTTTAACCTTTTTCCTTAGAAGTGTGCATATTTGTAAGGAGAACTTAAACACATTGAGAAAAGTGGATCGATTGAGAGTTTGGCAGACTAATCAGGAACAGTACACTTAACCCCAGCTATCTAAACACCATGGGTTAAAAAGTACTAAGGCTGTGCAGTGTTTGTCTTTCCTTTGTAAATGTGTCTTGCCCGATACTGTTTTAATTACTGATTGGCAGGAGGTTTAGGATTGTGAAACTGCAGCACTTTTAAGGCATGCTCTGTTGTTCTCCCATCACCATGGGTAAAGAAACCCATTAGATGTTTCTTTACCCCAGCTCTCAAAGTGATTTAGTGTGGGGAAAGAAGCATAATACACATGCTATAGGGAGGAGACAGAAACTGAAATAACTTGCCCTCAGTCATCTAGTAAATCAAGGAGAAAGCTTGGAATGGAATGGTGATTCCTTCTCTCATATCTCTGTGCCTTACAGGCTTCAGTTCAATGCCTACCGGCAAAGGTTTTAAACAAATGAGGTTTGTGTTCCCTTCTGTTGTCAACTAACCCACTGTGGTGTGTCAAAGGATTATTAATTTAGCTAGGTGTATGCAGCAAGAGAGGAACTTTGAAGATAAGACCCTTTCTCATGCATATTTTGTTAATAAAAAATAAATGAAGAAAATAAATTTAAAGATTGCTTTCTGGTAAGATTTAAAAAAATATTTCTGTGTTTCACTAAAGATGAACCAGAAAAAAAATATTACAATTTCCTGCTGTTCACTCAAAGCTTGAAAACTGGAATTAAGGTACCCACTGGTGTAACCGCTGTGTGCAATTTACTTGAGAAACACAAAGGAAAGAAGGAATGAAGGAGAGGAAACAGAAGCAAGTCCCCACTTGACAGCTGGCTAGATAAAAACCCCCTTCAGTTTTTGCCCCGTGGGCTGTGCTGACAGTGCTTTGCCTCTGATGAAAAGTCTGAAACCTAAACCCCTTCAGCAGCAGGAGGAACACAGTGTTGCCTCTTGGTATCTGTTTGTAGCTATATTGCTTAATAAGAAGTGAATTGGCAGTGATAATAGCAACAAACTAGGGGCTTTTTCAGATTAATGTGAAGAGGTATTCCCAGCAGAGGTGGTGTTCTTGATACATGTGTTGTGTCTCTAATCCAGCTTGGGCAACTGGCTTCATTTCACCATCATTATAGATCTAACCAGAAGTGTGTCTGCTTTGTGATTCACTGCCTAAATCTCTGTTTGCTAACTTTTGGTCTTATATTAAACCTATCAGTACTGGGTCTGTGTGCATTGCAATGGCACACAGCTTGTTCGGGATGTTATTATAATAACAGCACTGACACAAAACACTGATTCATATCTGCACTGTTTACAGGCCTCTGACAATGCTGTTAGTTCAGTACCTAATTTAGTCGTAAGTTAATAAAGAGACATTCACCCCATTAGGTAAAACATGCTTGCTTTGCAAACTGTCATAAATTAGATCATGAATTATTGACTGCTCACACTGTCCTGGTTTGCGTTAGGAAGTTTGATCTTATTAACTCTGTTTGCCTGTGTATTTGTGTGTATCATTTTTGAGCTACTGTGGAATTAAGAAAAAAGATAGAATTACCACAGGGGATCTAATTAAAACAAGATCACAAAATCAAATCCAATTTTCATGCATTATTTTTACAGTTGAACATGTGTTACTGTAGCTCAAGTTTTAGATTACCAATGTATACACCTTTTCATCAGTGGAATGTTACCATGTAATTCCCTTCTCTGTTGCTCTTACCACTTTTCTTTCACTGAACCCTTTTTCTCTTCTTTCCTATGTGAAGTCTGCATTTCTTGTTTGGTATTGCAGAGCCCCAGTGTGTCTCTGAATTTGATTATATTTCTGCTTTTCCCATTTTGAAGTTAATTTGGTAGCTTGTAAAAGTTTTCTTATGCAGTGCAAGAAAAGAAAGGGAAATTATGTTTTAGCAGCTGAACTCTGAGGTAAAGAGAACAGAATTTCATGAGAAGAAGAGGGTACCTCTCTGGATTGTGGTATTTGAAACTAGGGCCTCTATACAGGGATGGACATTTTTGCAGTTGTTTTCTTTTGTAAAACAAAGGATCACTTTTTTCCCCCTGTGAGATTCTGAGCTGTTTTCTACTACTTGAAACCGCAGCTTGTGAATGTTATTAATAACCTTATTAATGTTGTTAATATTATTATTAATGTTGTTAATAACATGCAATGTAGCATGTTATTGGGACTTTAGGTACACTGCAGTTGTATAATGCTCACTGTGCTTGCTATTTCCTGCAGTGGTACTGAACTGATTAACAGGGCTTCCTCCCAAGAGTTCCTTTAGTGTCCATTCTGCCTGAAATTGCAATTGCCCCAGAGTGCTGCAGCAGCAGAACAGCACCATGCAGCCAAATCCAAGCGGTTATTTCATCGGCGTGTTTGCACTGCTACTGTAGTTAGGAAATTAAATAGCTCAGTGACAATTTATCTGGAGTAAAAAGCCTTCTGTGGTTACGCACCTTAGGAATCATCAGCTCTCTATGGAGACTAGTGTTAGTCAAGGAAAATATATTTCACATTTGTACCCTCTGGGGTACTACTGAATTCTTCATTAATTCCCCACCAAACCTGAATACAAGATTTTGGATTAAAAGGAAACTGATTTAAGCTATCATACCATCGTGGATTAGAGTAGGGCTGGAAAGGACCTTAAGATCATCCTGTTCCAACCCCCTTGCCATGGACACCTCACACTAAACCATGCCATCCAAAAATTAGCATAAATAAATAAATAAAAGATGAGTTCCCTATTATCAGCAAAGACCGTATTCCAGAATTTTTAAAGAAAAGCTTGGACAACTTTTTGCTTCTTACAGCCAAAACCACCGATACACAGTGAGTATGAACATAGCTCGTTCATACCCTGTCAGAACTATAGGCCGTGGTTTGAATCAATGCTTTGGGCTTTCAGATTTTTGCCAAACTGTATTTCGTGCCAGTACCTCATCACTGTTGTCACATTCCTTATTCCACTTTTACTGTAGATGCTAGAGCAGGGGTTTTAAATTTATTTCCCTGTGCTGTGTTTTAATATCAAATTTGCAAGATGTGCGAGTACTTTGGATGTGCTGCTTCCATCGTGCCATTCTGCATTTCACTCTTAATCAAACCACCACAAAAAGCAAGTTTTGTGGCCTTTTTTTTCCATTACCTATTTGCATTCTCCTCACAGTTGCAGCTCACTCTTAGGTGTGCAGCCTAATGGTACTGATACTCTGAAACTACTGATGTTTCTTACTAAACTTGAACTGCATGTTTTCTCTTCCATTATTTTAATGCTACACCTTTGTTTGGAATAGCTACTCTCAATCAAACCAGAGCGGAAGGGAGGGTTTTGTACTTGTTAGTGCAAGCGCCTGGGAGGCAGGACTGCTCAGTTTTGTTCTCAACTTGCTATGCCTGATCTGTGGCAGCACTTTCCTTCTTTTGTGCCGAAGCTCCCCCATTTGTAAAATGGGAATAGTGATCATTATCTTTGCCTCACGGGGATCGTTGGGAAGCTTAAACGAGTTCATATTTGCAAAGCGCTTTGAGAGCCCCAAGATGAAAAGTGCTTGCAAAAAAATACCGAATCCGGAATTGCCTTCTGGGTTATCTGTTGCAACTGGTTTTCCTGCACAAACCTGAATGTGCTTCAGACAGTGCTGGTTTTAGTTGGGAGGATTTTAACCACGGGTGAGGAACAGTCCTGTGGTTCCGTGTCCTTAGCAGACAAAGCGTATCCGGGGCCCAAGGAAGCTCCTCATCCTTCCCCAGTGGAACTCGCTGTGGCCAAGCTGAGGAAGCTGCTCTTCCCCAAGCCTCGGGGCCTCAATACCCCTGCATGGTGCTGAAGCCAGATAAACCGGAGGGCTCAGAGGGTAAGTCAGGGCTGCGAAGCCATCCCTGCCTTGTACCACACCTATGGAGCCTGGCCCGGGGCATCTTCCACTACCTGCAGAGCAGCCCTGCAGCTGGGAGGAGCTTCCCAACTTCCTGGTGCCTTCATTCATCTCAGACTTTACAGAGTTTTGTTTTTCTTTCCCTTTTCTTTATGCCCGCGCCTTCCTCTCGCAGCACCCCACACCTACCCACACTTCCTTCTTCTCTTTGCCTCTCCGCTGTCCCACTTTGGCCTCTGGCTTTGAAGGGCAGACACAAATACCTGTTCCGTGAGCTGAAGTTTTCCTTCTGGCCACCATTAGAGGCTGCTGCCTCTGCCGGCTCCCAGAGCCGCCCAGATCAAGCCAAGCTGCCACAGAGGTTGGATGCACTGGGAGTTTCAGAGCTCGGTTACTAGTGGGAGCAGTTTCAGAAGGAAAGCATCGTACATGGCAGTGGCAGGACTTGAAGCGCAGAGAGACTGAGGATAACTGGGGAGGTAGAGAACGGACAGAGGAATGGAAAAATGTGGTAAGAGCAAAGGGTATCAAAGAATGGAGAAATGCAGAAGGAGGAGAAATGCAGGGTGGGAGAAACAACTCAGTTGGGTGGGGGAAGGGGGGGGGATAGGAAAGAAAATAGCAGCTCCTATAGACCTCACAAAGAGGTTAATAAGAAAACCTGACCCAAGTTTAAGAGCCCATGTCAGTCCCAGCATTCTGCCCGCCCTCTGCAATCCCCCTTCCCTTCCTGCAGTCTTCTGCCTACATTTGATGCCTGCTTCTGCTGCCTTTCCTTTGCTATCATGAGCTTGGAATCAAGCAAAGGTTTAAACAAACCCATGGGCTCGTGGCCTGCCAGCTGATCGATTGCTAATCGGGCGTTCAGCCAGTGTCCAGCTTCACCAGCCTGAATCGCCTCATGCTTGTGTCTGTTCTGCAAATCTGTTAGTTTTAGTAAAGTCATATTTGGTTTACAGCAAGTTAGGGTGGGAATTGCAGGTCTGATAAGTACAAAATGGTCTTTTATGGGTGGAGAATTGCTTTGGTTTTGTACTGGTGTGTCTTGCAAAGAGAAGGGCTCATCCCCCGACCCATCAGCTTTACATTTGTGTATCACAGTCCCTAACTTGAAGAATTCGGGACATCCCTTGAAAAGGATGTGACTTATGCTGGGGGAGAGAAGTCTATCTTATGCAGGGAGCATTTTAAAAGCAATAACGTGTAAAGTGAAAGATCATAAACTCTGTGCAAAATTACTATAGGTGTGGCTTACCAAGCAAAAGAGTTAATTTGCCTTGAGTTATGCTAGCTAAGCAAGAACTAAAGACTTGATGTCACAGAAAATCAGTTCATTCTAAATGGTTTGGAACGAGCATTATACACCAACAGGATAGCATTCTGCTTTCAGGATGTTTTGAAGGAAAAAAACAAAAGGAGAGGTCCCTCTCTTGTAGAGGCATTTAGACTTGACTTCTCTAAAAGCTTATGCTTGAGTCTGTGTGCAAATTGAATGGGTGTCAGCTACTCCTCCCTCAACCCCATATAGCTACACCCTGTGAGGTGAGCTACCATTAAGTAATAACTATTTCCCACTCTTAAAGTGTGTGTAAAGAGATGTGGCTCTTCTGGCAGACATTAAAACAAGTGGGGTTTTGCTTGTGTCCTCTCTGGATTGTTTGGTCTGAAGCATCCTTAACCTCTGAATTTTATCAGACACAAAAAGGATGGTGCTTTTTGTAGTGGTGTTCTTGGTTCAGCCTTCAAGTAAATATGTGAGAAATTTTAACTGCTTAGTTTTGGGTTTTTTTTTCCTGAGATGAGGATGTAGAGGATGATATTTGAGGTTGATGTGGAATTTACCACCAATTTTAGATTCTGGATACTACTGACCATGTTGCATGAGGTCATCATCAGTCTATTTTAGAGTAAGACCAACTCAATACCATGAAGCGATCATGTGTTCAGTTTCTGAAACTTCAGCTTTTATGTAGCTAATATTAAAAATAATAATGTCAAGTTATGATTTTTTGTGAAATTGATATTAGTTTTGATATATTGATAACAAATTAATTCCTACAGCTGAAAATTGCCTCAGAATAACTGCTTACCAAGTATTTTTGGAAATCAGTAACATAAAATACAAATGCTTAGTGCATTTGGCACTTGTAAACTTCTGAAAGTTTTCAATCTATGTGGCAATTTATTTAAATTGTACAGTTTCTTTATTTAGCTTGTAGTTGTTTAAATAAGCTATTATTTGATCTCTCTTGCCCTGTGAGTGTTTCTCAGTGGAGTGCTGGTGGCATTGCTGCATAAGAATTTGGTATCTACAACCTTCAGGCCTAATCCCACTTCAGAATGCTAAGCTAAAGCTGGGCAAACATTTTCTGATCCCAGTTGTTTTTCAGTGCAAAGGGAAAAGGCTAAATCAGGGCTTCCTTCATTCTTGAAAATGATGGCAATATCAACTTTCACCTCACCTCTGAAGGGAAACCAGCATTCATCATCCTTCTCCCTCTGGAGAACATGAGCCCGCATCTTCCAGAGGAGTAATCAGACCATTAAACTGGCAGGGCTATGAAATCAATGTATTTTGTTCTTGCCTTCCAAAGTTGTTTCACTTCCTCAAAGGCAAGTAAAGGTTAATTGGGCCAGAGCAGTCTTGTAGTGAGCAGGCTGTTCCGAGAAGCAGGTAGAGGTTGTGGACTGTGAGCTCCTCTTTATGGATGTCCTAAGCAGTCCCCAGCAGCAACCTCACAAGCACTTGCATTAGTTTCTATTGTTGGTACAATTTCTGTAATATATTTAAAGATTTCATCAAACCAAAACAAGAAAGAATTGCTTTCTAGTCTTGGGATTGAGGATGCTTTCCTGAATAATGGGAGATTTTTACTGCAATTTAAGAAGAGCATCACATTACCCAAAATGTAACAGCTTCAGTGATGGAAGATAGTTAATTTTTTTTTCTAGGAGATGACATTAGATAATAAGACAGCAGAGTGTTGGTTTGCTTTTCATTTCCCTGACTGTCTAACATTTTATTCAATTTTATTTCAATTCAAAGCATGTTAGAATTAAATTTATTTTTGGCTTGACTGGAAAATTTGTTCAGCATGAAACAATTTTGGTTTTGTCAAGGAAATAAAGCAATTAAAACAACTAGTGAAAGGTGGCCCTGCCTATGGCAGGGGGGCTTGGAGCTGCATGGTCTTAAGGTCCCTTCCAATTCAAACCATTCTCTGATTCTCTGATTCTATAACTTTTCAGAGTTTGGTTTTAAGTCTGTAGGTGTTACACCCAAGAGGCGTTCAGGTAAATAGAAAGATGGGGGTTGGTGTTTCCATCTCTGAAATTAAATTAGTGTTACCAGTAGCTCAGCTCAGTGCCTTTGGCTTCAAGAGTTTGTCTAGCAGGACCTTTTTTCTTATGAGGAAAAATCAGTTATGAGATGTAGGAGATTATGTCCTGTTTCCTAACTGCAGGAAAGAAACAGAATGACCAGGGAGCAGTGTTTTCTGTCTCTTCTGATGAAAGGATTTGGAGACATCAAATGAATTTAATAAGCAGCAGGTTGAACTACCCATAAAGAGATATTTATTTAGCTGGTAGCAACTCTCATTGACAGAGAATATTGTGAATGTTAAAAGTTTATGTGGGGTTTGAAAGATGTTAAATTTGTGGAAGAAGAACCTGTCCAGGGCTCTTAAATGAAACAGCTGTCTTGCCTTGCTGCCTAGATGTTTGTCCCTGCAGCAGTCCTTCTGCCTAGGGCCAAGGTCTCCTATTTCAATCTATGGGAGAAGATATTTTGCACTACAGGGTTTTGACTGGTCTTTTTTCTGTGTTTGTTCCCATTAGTAGCCATTAATGGGCCCCCTCTTGAAATCAGTCACTGCCTGGCAAGTTGTACAGAAACTCAAGTTAGTGCTAAATGAGCTCAACATTGCAGAGCTGCATTAATATGGCCTTTTGCCATTGGTAACTGGCTGTAGACCTGTGGAAAATATTGATCCAGGTGGATTTCCATGCTAGATCTACTCTGTCAGTACCTGAACTGGTTTGAATATCTCTGCATGGGCTTTCACTGTGTCAATTTGATGTAGTATGAGCTGCTTTTGGGGTCAGTCTGTCTTGGATTCTAGATATTAGCTTGGAGGTTATTTTCAACCAAGAGGTGTATAGAAAACACACCCAAACAAACAGACACCCTGTGATAAAAGCTGCTGTGATACCCTGCTGCCTAAAAGCACAAAAGGATCTGTTCAGTGTGGCAGAAAGGGTTAATGAAGGAGAGCCCTGCCTTGCCCCAAGAAATTCTCAGAATAAGCTAGAATGCAGAAATGAGCCAAAGTACTTTAAACAACAGATAAACAGCTTGTTAGCCAAGTTAGTGCCTGGAGTGAGGCCTTACAGATGAATTTAAGACTTTAAAAAAAAGGGGGGGGGGGCAAAAAACCCCCTCAAAACCAAACCAAATGCTGATGTGTTCTCTGTGTGAATAGGAACATATTCAAGCTTCTAAATGTATTTTTGTGTAACAGTCTAAAGGCTGCAGGGACTTTTCCATTCCTAATTACATAGTTCTGTATGCTGTCTGTTTTTGACTTGAAACTTCAAAACTAGATATTAATGTCTAAATGAAACACAGGGAGAGGTGTAAAGAGATGCTGTTTATGATGAGGAGCTGCTCTGCTAGTTTTCTTCCTGATATTGTTACCTGTCACTTGTGTTTTGAATTCAATTGCAATCGTGCAGACCCTTTAATATGTTGACATTTCATTAACATGGCTGTTAAAAAAATATATCTATGAGTGGCTAAAGCAATAGTGAAGGACGATAAATGTAAATATCTTGTGGCAGTTCAGTAGCTGTTGTGTCCCAGGTCTCAACAAGGTCATGCCATTAACAGGATGTAGAAACACACAGTCATTTCAGGCAGTACCACATTCTGACATTCAGAAGTATGCTCTGAAATCTGAATTATTCCCTGACAATTTGGACTCCAGCCTCTGTTCTGGAAGTGAAATAAAGCTCAAAGTCCTGTGGCAGCACACCTGCAAGTCCTGCTGCTGTGACCTTAAGCCCTCCTGGATGTGATCTGAAATTTTTGACTGCATTAAAGCAGGCATTTTCACCTCCTAAGCTACCACTGTACTCTGGCTATCCTTTGTCTTTTTATTATTCTTGTGCACCCTTCTGGAGGACAAGGACTAGGACTTTGTGTTAGTGAGTCCTGGACTAGGAATTAGAAAAGTGACTGAGGTGCTGCACTGATCCAGCTGGGTTTGCGTGCACAGACTTTTTCTGCTGCTCCTCTACTCTTTTGCATTCTATCATTTAGGCAGGAGGACACTAGAGCCTGACTTTCAGTTGGAAAGATAGGTAGCTCTTTTCTATGCCAAACCACTGCAAAAAGTCAAAGCAGTGAAGAGTGAGCTGTGCAGGTAACTAACACAACTTCAGGTCACCCTCCAAAACCTCATGCCAGCAGTTGCAGGCTAAAGGCTGTGATATGCAGAAGGACAGGCTGGGTTTCAATTACATAGTAGTATAATCTACACATATACTTAAATCAGAACCATTCTTAAGATTCTTTTAGTTCAATCTCTGGGCTGGAAATCATTCCAGTTGCTGGTACACTGCAGGAGCACAGCACTGCCCTTAAGCAAGCACACCCTGCTTTTTGGCAAGACTAGCTAGCTCAGCCATGCTCTAGCCTTCGGGCTTCCCACAACCAACACACCGAAACTGGTTTGCCAGTGCAGGTGAAGAAAGCATCATCCATCTGTGTGTATGTCCTTACAGGAATGCTGTGCAATAGTTTAGTTCCTACCTTCATACACACACAAACATACACAGAGTGCATGGTGGAAGTGTTTGCCCTTCATCTCTCACTTCTGAAGACTGGTTGCAAGGGTGAACGCAGCAGGGAAAAGGCAGGAAGCTGCTTTTGTTGGTTATCTATTATTTATGCTGAGTATGCCTAGAGGCTGCTCTGAGGGTTGGTCCTTGTTTGAGGTGAGCCAAGAAGGTGTAGACTCTTCTCTGGAAAGCTTGTTCAGACTGTAAACAGGAGACAAAGGAAGTGGGATGCAGGTGGGGTTTTAATCCTCTATTTGAAGATTATGGATAAAAGAAGTTAAATGACATGCTCAGGGTTGCACAGGAAGTGTTGAGGTGGTACCAGGCCAGAATTTTGGGGAAAAAGATTATATCTTTTTCAAATTATTTCATCACAACAGATTGGTTGTGATGAAAACAACTTGCTAAAGAATTCAGAGCACTGGAGGACTACTTTTTTTCTCACACAGATAAAACATAGTGTGTTTAGTCGTTATTTTCTTTCCTCAAAGCCAAAACCAATTCTACTCTTCCTAAAGCATAGGTTAAATTCAACACTTCAGATAGTGTCTTCATATTAGATACAGCTGAGTTACCATTTTATTTCACCAATATTTCCACATATATTTAAAGCAGAATCACTCATAGGAGTTCAGATTTTTAAGTTCAGCTCAAATTCTGCTGCTTTTTGTTGCAGAATTTTGTTCTACGGCTGAGTTTTAGCTCTATATTTTTAGAGTAGACATAGCAGTAGTTTTATACTGCTTTAAAATGTCAGGAAGGAGCCTGAGGGTGTATGTGAATTTGCTACTGAAATTGGATCATGTGTCTAAGGATCGTTATACCTAAGGAAACTGTATGCCCTGTGGTATATACATATCACTGGCATTTAGTTTTGGCTCTATATTCTGTAATTGGCAAGACAGATCTGAAGGCTGCTGTGGTAAATTTAAGTTCCATGAATTCTTATTTGAAATATGAAAAAAATAATAAAATAATTACATGTGTGGTACTAATAATTACAATTTTTTACCCCTAAATTCTCTATTTTACTTACTACGGGATAGGAAAGGTGCAAATAGAATTAAAAAGAAGAAAAGGGTAGGGGACAGAGTCAGTCTTCCCTAACTAGCAGGACTAGAATAGACCAGACTGCTTTTCCTAGGGTCAGGGTCAGGCAATATATTAATATCATTATTTGCTGCTCTGTTGTATAAAGGATAATAGTCCTTTCAGCTTGTCACCTGTAATCCTGTGTTCCTGCTTAAAGCTCTGTGTTCTTGCAACTTCTCGAAGAAAGAATCAACCCTTTTGAAGGGAAATTTTAGCTGAAAAGGTTAGACAAAGCAGGAGCAAAGAAACAAAGTGGAAGTTTAGTCTTCTCCCTCTTTTGTTGTCTACCCGATACCTCCATACTGATATATAGAGGTATGAATCTGCCCAATGCATTCCATAGCTTTACACTGATTCTTCCTTAATAACAGTTTTTTCACCTTGATTTCTAAGGTTTTTCACCTTGATTTCTTGAGTAAAGAATAATTAAACTCTGTATCAATTTAAGCTTTTCTGAGAGGGCATCTGGAAAAAAAAAAAACAACCTTAGATATCCTTAGAAATAATCTATTAATCTTGGCCATTCTGCAACACTGAAGATGAAGCTCTTCCCTGTGAGGGTGCTGAGACATTAGCACAGGGTGCTCAGGGAAGATGCAGCTGCCCCATCCCTGGCAGTGCTCAAGGCCATGCTGGATGGGGCTTGAAGCAACCTGCTCTAGCG
>JBAFWW010030812.1:12992-49195 GCA_036873685.1 Agapornis canus | reverse complement strand
AAACAAAAACCGTTTAGGTCAGGGGTGTCAAGTGTTAAAAAAAAAAAAAAAAAACAAAACAAAAAAAACCTAAATCAATGAAATTTTATTCTGATTGAAAATGTCGTGTTTCTCATGAAAAACATTTGATTGGGAAACAACAAGCAGCAAGATGAGTAATAAAACCTATTTAGGAATGTTGTAGCCTGCATAGTGCTTAAGACATTTCAGATTAAGGTAAGGAATTAATAAGAATGTAGACAGAAAACCCAGGCAGAAATAAGGCAATCAACAGCCCATTGAAGAATTCTTAAGGGGGGAAAAAAAGAAAAAACAAGGAGATTTATGTGGCCAAAACTAGGATTACTCTGAGATCTGGCCCAAATGTCTAACTCTGTTTTACAGACTAGCAGAATTAACAGGGGTCTGGTGAAAAAAGTAACTTTACTTATTTGCTTTGTTATGTTTACCTTGCAGGCAATCCAAAAAACTGGATTTAGCACTAAGCATGGGATGAACCATTTGAGAGACTGACTTCAATTTTACCAGCATATCTGTTCAAATATCAGCAGATAACAGATAAGCAAGGCTTCTAGAATCTGTCTTTCCTAAAGGCATAACATGTTTTGAACTTTGGAGACAGTGAATTTAGCCACTCACTATAAGGAAATGATTTTCATTAATAAAGTGAACTTTCTTATGACAAGAATCTCAGGGTTTTTTTTTTTTCCCACTAAATGTATTGAAATGATCTGAAATACCCCAAGATTATCATAGACCACTATATGTAGGGTGCATTACTTATTCTGAAGTTCATGGAGTCCAAGCTTCAAATATCAATGAGCCAAACAACTCATGACAGAGTTAGTCAGGTGGTGATCTCCCTGGTATGTTTTTGAGACCAAGTATGCTTTTCAGATGTCAAACTGTATAAAAATGCTTCCAAAGAAATATCATAATGGTTTTTCTGTAATTTCACCGAAGTTTGCCCTTAAGCCTTCTGTAATTGGATAGTATCTGTTATGTCAAATAGCCTTGACCAGAGCAATTTGGCCTGCACTACTGGCATTAATATTGTCATATGACAATCAATAAGTCTGCTAGTTATGTTGGTGTTACGGATCAACTGAACCACATGTCTGGCTAATAGAAAAATAAATGGATTTAAATGAAACATAATCTAACCAAACACTATGGAATAGGATATACTCCTAATAAAATATCAAAGCCTCTTAATAAGCTTAATTAGAAAGACTAATATTTTGTAGCTATAACAGAAATGGGTTAAAATGACTAAACTGTTCCAGTGTTGACACAGGAGCAGCCAACCTGCTTCCATTTACACATCTTGCTTTCTTGGCCCCAACAAAAATGAAATTTATTAGTCACTAAAAAGAAATGGAATTTTGGCAGAACTTAATTTTCCCCTTCAATTACCTATCATTTTATGGGATTTTAGATATGTCTTCCCATAACATACCTCACAGGAGCCTAAAGAAAAGCTATTTGTTTACAGTATACAGAGCAATGCCAGATCTCGTCTGTCTGGATGCAAGATTTCCAAAACTTTTGATCTGCAGGCTCTGGTTTCCAGAATGTTGAGATCCATGTCACAAAAGGAATCTGTTGTGCAGAGTCTATTCATCCCATCACCACAATTATAAAACAGAACCAGAAAAAGAATAAAGGACGATAAGGGATGATTAAACATATTGAATAATTATTGAATAATTAGTGACTGAAAGGACAACAATCTGTATAGAGGAGGTCTTACAAAATCAAGAAACATGTGGAAGAAGTGAATATAAGTTGTTTATTTACTTTTTCTTCATACAAGAACTCAGTCCACAAAAACAGCTAAAAGAGAAACCTTTTTTCTCTCCCACCATAACGACATGGTGTCACAGAGTACTATAGTATGGAGTAGCTAGCTGCAGAATTCTACATAAGGCAAAAATACAAAAGTATTTGGATTCAAACAGAACCAAGCTGATTATTGGAAGACAGATGCATCAGTGTCTTTTAAACATGTAGGAAACTGCTCAGTGATTGCCAGAAGTTGAGAGATTGTATCAGATTTTTCTGTGCTTGTTTTTTATATCCCTATGTGAGCATTGTTGGTGGTGGGATATTGGGCTATACAGACCTATGAATATGAGAGTGCAACCTAGAAGAACACTGAAACATGGTTGGTTTTAGAAGCTGTAAATTGGTATTGTTCAGACTTGGTCTTGAAGGCAGGTTGCATCAATACAAAATTGTATGAGGCTGGTGGTGTGTCCAAACAGGAAAAAAAAACCAAAAAACTCAGAAGAGGAAAAATATACCTCCTCTGTAATTATGAACCTGGCTTCTAATGTAAAGGCAGAGGTGATTTTGAATGTGCAGGTCACTATACCAGTAAGGCAGAGACCTTATACTGTTTGTTATATGTATATATATATATATATATATATATATATATATATATATGTACCCTATACAGAGAGAATTCAGCTGTTACATTCATCTCCTCATTCAGATACATTTTCATACCTGCTACTTCTGAGTTAGATTAATTGTTTATATTTCTTTCTTTCTTTTTTTCTATAGCATATATAGAGGACAATTGTTCTAAACGACAACATGACCATTGCAGCTAATACAAAAAAACAAACAAACAAAAAAAAAACCACCAAACTTTTGTCTTTGGAAAAAAATAAAAAAAGCTGGCTCAGATTCAGGCTGTGTGCACTTAACATTCCCCAAAATATTGCAGATGGGTGGAATGAAAGGCTGATTTTGATAAATGGTTCGAACTCTGAAACCACAATGCGATACTTGTAAATTCTTCTGAGATTATTAGATCAGTGGTTTAGCATCTATCATTTGAGATAATGGATACAAATAACTCATCACACATCCCTGCTATTACTCTTCCTTTGGTATGGCTGATATCGCTGTTATTCAGTTGCTTATCTTGGGGGATTTGATGGAGTATTTTTGGTTAAAAGAAGGAAACTGTTATTTTCAAAGGGGAAAAAAAGTACTTAATCTAAGGGAATAAGTACTTAATTCCCTTGCACACAGGTTTTTTTGTTGGTTTGGGGTATTTTGCTTATGTGATTGTTTCTTTGGGTTATTTTTAGTTTGTATTTATGTCTCTAAGATTGTATTCTCAGATCTTGTGCACAAAACTTGAAAACCTGCAGAAAATCTTCCTCGACTGCAAAGATGTGATGGAAAATAACCTTATACATTCATTCTTTCTTTGTATCATCGTGTCATTTTGTAATGGCAAAACCATCGTAAATGGTTTCTTCACTTGCTTTTCCCCACAGAAGCTTAGATGCCTCTCTTTGGCTCTGCCACGTAGTTGCCCTCCATGAAGCTCATTGGCTGGTGCAGGCAGATGCCCTTCCCTCTGGAGGCACCGCTTTTGAGCACACCATGCAGGTGCCAGGAAGGTGCAGGAAGCCAGAGGGATTTTCCCACTGCATGCCGACGGTGAACCCTCAGGTCCTGCTCTCGTCACCTTTGCTGAATCTCCACTCTACAAAGATTTATATTCTTTTGACATGGAAGAGTTAAACGAGGGGAAAAAAGAATTTTAAACAGCCTTGTAAAAGTCATGTTTTGCTGGCAAACAGCAGCAAACTTGCTAGGCTTTCTTCATTAGAGCCTTGCCATTTAAGCCATCAGCGTCATTTTGTGAGGACATCAAACATGTGTACACCAGATGCCTGCAACGCAGAGCAGCACTAAGGACCTGACTCAACTTAACAATAATCTGCGGACAGCGGGTGTGAACCTGAGCTGGGCCAACACCTCATCAGACTGCATGGCTAATTGATTTCAAAATTAGAGTTGGTATTTCTGAACAATAATCTTAAAAGGCAGCAATAAAATACATCAGAATCCTTTGAGCCAGCCAAGCTTTCATCCAAATGGCTTATTACAAAGAGCTGGCACACCTGAACTTTGGCATAGACAAATAAATCCCAAAACAGTAAATGGAAACCACATTTGGCACTGGAGGTTTGTCAAGAGAAGCTTGTAGTCATCAGGAAACAAGATTTTGGATTTTTTCCTTAGTGGCAGGAAATCATTCACTGGATGTATTTTACTCCAAATGCTGTGATTTATGCAATGAAAATATAAGTAGTGTTGAGGAGAATGCTATTTTTTTTTTTAAGCATTTCACAACCTTGAGGATCCCAGAAGTGCTAAAAGCACAGCAAGGGTTACAGTTATACCAACAGTGATAACTTAATTGCATCTGTCGGTCTCCTTCTTTGAACTTTGAACGGCTAGTTTGTGGCATCATGGTCCAAAAAGGATTTAGATCTGACTTTTGTGTGGCTACAATAAATTATATCCAAGTATCTGAGCAATGCCTGGAATCTTATCTTGAAGGCAGGATGAGGCATCTCACTGAAAGGATGGTATAAATTCAGAATGCAAATCTTTCCAGGAGCTAGATTTTCAGACCAGGTAGAAAAGATTGGTTTTTCCTTCAAGATAGTTGAATTATAAGAAATTCAAGAATATGGAAATGAAATCATTAATTTCCTGAAATATTTCCTGAAAAAAGTGGCTCCTTAGAGCTGTTGAGGATAGAACTAAACAAACCTGTGAGGTCAGAGGCTGATCTGTGGTGTACTTGAAATCCATTTGGATGGTTTGGCTTTTTCTTTGTTTGTAAACAGGTTTATATATTTTAATTTGATGAATAAAGGTGAAATTAATTGGTCTAGATGCAGGTGGTCCAGATGCAATTAATTGGTCTAAGTTAAATGTTACCCAGTGACTTATCACTTGCTTTGTCTTTAAAATTAAGTTTCACCATTCTGGCCATCTCAACTCGAGTTTGTACTAAGGAAGAGAGTTTTGTTCACAGTTTTGAGTAATTCTGATCTGTCCCATTTATGTTCATACTAATACAGTGTCAAACTTAACTCAAAATGTGAGTCTTGATGGTATATATTACATCTTCACAAACAGTCCTAAGACAAGTGTGACTACAGAATTATGCATTTCTTTGCCTGTGAATATAAGCAGTCTTCTAGCTATGCATCTGAAAGACGTAAGCTCAGCTTTAGACACTTCAAAATATTGTTTTTTCTTTCAATTTATGTCTAATTACAATTTTCAGGCATGGCCTGATTCTCTTACTTACAGTGTGAGTTTCCAGATGTATCCCTGGATTTTCACTGTGTTATTCATACAAACAAAATTGGTCTGTGATATGCCAACTTTCCAATTATACAGGGCCCAATTCAGTTATACATGTTTTAAACCAGTCTAATGCTATTAGCTGCCAATCTGTAGTGCTGCAAGAGGATAATAAAGCCTTGAAGATTCATCTTGCCCTTTTGAAAAATTTGTCTACCCACACTGTTACATCTCTTGATCTTGCCAATATATTATTGTGTCTCCAATAGACTAGTGAGAGAAAGGTGCTTGTGAGAGCACCTTTTAGTTATGTACTATATTTTAGCCATGGTTAATTTTAGAAATGTTCTTCAGCTGCACAGGTTTGGAGTATGGGCAACTCACCTTTTGAGCCATTATTAACTGCAATGGTTGCTTCTCAGTATTTCAGTCTAGTAAAATGTGCTGAAATAATGTGTTGTTTTTTCTTTTTTTTTTTTTTAATAAAATACTTTGGTTTATGGGCAGTTTTGGTACAATAACTCAGGTTTCTCATGTCCATACTCATATTGACTTAACATCCGATTACTTAGCAGTTAATGCTCATCTATTTGCTTGTCTTTAAAATAAGGTATAAACTGACCTGAATGTGGAACATCCAAATGAAGACTAATGGAACAGATTGAGACCTCTCTTACATCTGCTCAAACTGACTGGCTTCAGCAAGGGTTGCATAGGTGCATATGAGGGCAGATTTGGCTCTAAATTTTTGCAGTGCTCATAATTACACTTCCCTTTGCTTGTGTAATTTAAAATCAAGGACTTGTTTTTGTGAAATTGAATAAGAAAAAGACTGATTTTTTAACTTAGTTCCAGCACGATTCATCAGTTTTCCCTCCTACTTCTACGTGTATTCATATGAAAAGCAAAGGAATACATCAAAGTGACACAAACAGCATAACAAAAATCTGTCTACAAAGTCCAGCACCAGCTGGTACTCTTACATGTTTTAGATTAGAGACCAGAGAGTACTAAGGCTGGACCACCACAGGAGAAACTGCTAGGGGACACTGTGAATGTTCCCATGCACAGTATTAGACAAACACCTGGGTCAAATTAATCTAGGCTTATCCACTGTGAAAATTCACAGGGTTTAATGGCTTTTCTTACCTGTGAAGGGGTGGTCTAGTTATAGGACTTCTGTACAGAGTCTGTTGCAGAGGGGCAGATTCCAGATTTTTGTGCATTAATGTTAAAGGTTAAAATCTATAGTAAGAGGCAAACAGGTGGGAGTTAAATAGCAAACAGAAAACAAACAAACAAAACCAACCCCCCCAAAAAAACCCCAAAAAACAAACAAAAAAAAAACACCCCAGAGGTATGAATTCCTCAGTTTTCATTCATTTTTGAGTTTTGAAAAGTGACTCAGATGTTACTGAATCAATTTTCGAAACAAAACTATTCTTATGGCTATAAGGAAAAAAAATGAAGTGAATTCCTGCTCTGTTCTGCAGAACTATTTTATTCTAACGAAAGATAATTGTGCATGTGTGGTGTCTGTATTTCTATGTACTTAGTTTAAAAACTTTTCCACTATTTAAATTTTAGGCTATGCAAAGACACTTTGTTAGAATAAGGTTTTCTATTTTCTCAGTTTTGTTGGTCTGTACCTTTATTTGAAGTTAAAATATTAAACAGAATTGTGATGTTCTTAAAGCTTATTCAACTAGGGCACAGCAGAATCAAAAGAGAGGTGATACAGAGCCACCCTTTTAAAAATAAAAGTTTGTCTGTATCACATAGTTTTAAGAATATGTTTCAAATATATCAGCAGTCCCATTAGCTGTCATGTGTAAAGAGAGCATTGAGCAGGTTTCCTAGTTCTACTGCTGCAGTTAAAATAGCTTTGGATTAGGGTTTGTTTGTTTGCTTTATCCATGCATTAGTCTTTGATAACAATGCTACAAACAAGACTGTGCTTGTCTTCTATATGGAGATGGATGAGCTGGCTGCCTCCAAAACAAGGCCAGGAATTTGACAAGATAACATGAGGGAAATCAGAAAGTAACTGGAATTTTTACAGGGCTTCTTCTACACTCTTAGCATCTCCTGAAGTTATTGTATTGCAAGTCCCTGGCTTGGTGCTTACATTATGGAAATGTGGGTACCTCAGTGTTCTCAGCTGGCTTCCCCAACAGCATGAAGTAACTATTCTATGATTCTATGATTCTAAGTGTTTCAATGTGGCCCACCACAGCCAACAGAAAGCTGTGCTGTCATGTAGTGTCACTGCTTTATCTGCAGTGATAAGGTAACAGTTTTCCTAAAGAAACAAGACTGTTGCATTATTGTTGCTACAGGTAAAGCAAAAGTCTTGCAAGTAAAGTGTAATGTCTATTAAATATTATTCTTAATCTGACATTTGCAAACATATATGTCTGTCAGTATATCAAACATAAGATTTGCTTTTTTTTTCCAGTTTTAAATAAGCTAATCATCAACCTATCAATACAAAAAAAAATAGAAATTAGCCAGAGGAAATGAAACAGTTTCAACAAAACAGTAATCTGAATAAACTGATATATTGGAGGATAGGCAGAAAAGGCTAAAAAAAATTGTGTTATGCTTTAGAAAACTAAAGATTTGAGGATTGCAAATTATTACAACTTAATATAACTCAACCCCCATCTTGAACATTTTAATCTCTAATTGCATATTGAAACACATAATATGGTACATAAAGGTTAATGAATGTATAATTGTGCCCTAAAGAGAGCACTACAGGATCCTCCCACTATTGCTGTAGCATAGGAAATTTGGGAAGAAGGAGAACTACATGAGTCTCAGTCAAGGAAGAAGACAATACAACCTGAGAAGCACTGCAGACCAATATGAACTATTTGCACTGTGGCAGTCAGTTGTGGTGATGTGATGACCTGGGAAGAGAATGGAAGACCACTGGAAATGCCTAGCTAAAAACATCAGCATGTTGGCCTTTTAGTTGCTTTCTAGGGCTTTGCTTTTACAAAGTTACAAATAAAAAATCCCAAAGGGAAAGGATGAAGCAGATGTGAAAACAGTTGTGGAAGAAATAATTTTTAATACTTGAAATAACATTAGAGGGATATGATATATGGGCATACCACATGAATAAAGCATTATATTGGGCTGGATTTCTTTGGGTTTGTTTTTTTCTTCCCAGATGTTCCTTTGCTAAATCATAAAGGCAGTTTCAGAATACATAATATACAAGGCACAGCCTGCTAAAGGCAATGATGGTACAATATCTATCCTTCTGGCACTTCTCCAGTGTGTCCGTTTGGATCTATTAGCCTTGACTTCATGCTGATGGGACTCTACCAGGCACCAAGAAAAGTGAAAATTGCATCTTTCTCCATCATCGACTACATGTAAGTGTCACACTTTGGCTTGACCTCTCAAAGCAATGTCAGCAACCTGCTGGTTTAAGGAAAAACACACACCTTTAAGACAGTGTATTAATGAGCATGCTAATGACTTTTACATGGATTAAAAGAGATTTATTGTCATTTAAACACTTAAAAATCAATTGTTTATGTTCTACCAGATATTCCCAGATATGGGAAAATGTCTGACACAGCTCCACTGATTTGAAGGAAGTTGTGCTAATTTATGCCGTCTGAAGATGCTGATGGCAGAAATGAAACAGGACAAGGAAAGTTGTTACAGTTTGAAAGTAGAGTACTGCAAGATGAGACAATAATAAGGACACCAAGTTATCTGGTGTGTAGTATTAGAAGAACATCACGATTAAACAACATGCTGATCAATATGCCTAATTCTAAGCATATTATTTTCAGAATTGCTTTAATTTTTCTAGTTACCACTTTATCTTTCTTGCTGTGGAAATCAATCTCTGCCATTTTTCTCCTTTTATAGCCTCATTTTTCCTTCTTTGTCCAGCATTATCAAACCATGACACAAATTCAATTATGCTGCTGTGATGCCAAAACCTTTGGTCCTGGCAAAATGTATCATACAGCATATCTAGGTAAGTGAATTAAAAAAGCATCTGAGCAGGTATCTGGTGTGTGTCACAGTTCATTCTTCCATAATAAACTATGTTCTCCTTCTCATTCATTTGTCAATCATAGTAACTAAAGATTATTGTTTGCTGTATGTACGTGACACCAGCAATTTGCAAAGTCTGTTGGCAAGAAAATCAGGTTACAATGACAGAGTGAGAAATTAAACAGAAGTCTGATGTAATTAGCTACAACAATCAGTGCCCTAATTTCTGATTTATTGTTTCCTGTTTTCCTGCTGCTTTCAGTCCATGCATACTGTATGTGCTTCATATAGGTCAAACAATTGCCTTATCAGTCCTGGCAAAGAAGAGGTCAGAGTTAACAATATTTATTTAAACATGCAGGATGCTTCCCACTGCAATAAGGAAATAACTATTACTAATAGGTCTTTGGTGCTATTTCCTCATTTATACAACTTTGTAAAGAAATAAAGGCGATAGGGAATTTGGATTGCAGACTTCTTCCTAAATATTTCTTGCAGACAGTTTTACTTGAGTAATGGCATTCTGTTTTGTTAAACTAGCCACATTGAAATTACACCAAATGACGATCTGATGAGATAATATTGTGAAATATTTACATTTACATATATCAGTTTAATAACAATGGACATGGCATATTTTGCATTATTTAATGCCAGACCTTAAAAAAGAAGCTATCCAAGTCTTGGTCCCTCTGAAATCAAGGAGAGCTTTGTGCCTGACCGATGGGATTACATCTTAGTCTCAAATTTGTTCTGGCTGCCTTTTTCACATTACACAGAGTTCAAGGTTTTTGGATGAACAATCCCTTTTAGTAATCTAGGATTGTGCATAATTTACACAGTTCTTGTAATTCCAGTAGGAATTCACATTTCTGCTTGTTTTGGTTTGAAATCCACACAATAAATTGTGCATATTGACAAATATGTTTACTACATGTATTCAACTCCTCAAGTAACTTGAAGACACTTCATAAAAAGTAGAGCTAGGAGAGACCATCAGAGGTTATCTAGTCTGCTGTCCAAACTATTTCTAAAAGTAAACTAGAACTAAAACATTCCTGGCTGAAGCTGGCCTAGCCTGTTCTTTTAAAACTCCAGAAATGGAGATCCCACAGCCTCTTCATGTAATCTATTCCTCTATTTACTCCAGTACCCTCGTAGAGAGATAACAGGGAGAAAATTCCAATCTAAATATCCTTGTTGCAAATTAACTTCATTACTTATTTTCCTTCCTATAGTAGATATGAAGAGTTTCTTTGCAGTAATATTTTAGATAGTTATGTCGTGTATCTTAGTCTTTTCTTCTCTAAAATAATCCATTGTACCCGTTGTTCCTTGAAATCCACATTTTCTTGACCTGTGATTTTTTTGGTTTTGTCCTATGCCAAACCTTGTCCAGCCTTGATAGAGCAATTGCAAAGCTGGGTGTGGTACATACAGCTCTTGTGTTTATACTTCCCACTGTAATATTTGTTTTATTGAAATTTTAAGACACTTTTGACTCATGTGATAAGCATAACATCCTGATCCTTTTCTGTAGGACTGCTATCTAAGCAAGCCATTTCTCATACAACATTCATGAAGCTGATTGTTCCTACTTAAATGTTTGATATGTCTTGATTGAATTGCTTTCTATTTATTATAGCTTTTTTCTGCCATTTGTCTTGATTATTTTGAATTCTAACCTTGTCCACCAACATGCTTGCACTCCTCTCAGCTTGGTATCATATGAGAATTTAATAAACTTACTGTGTGTTGTACCACCTAAGGCATTAATGAAGTGGCTGCAGAGTACCAGACTCAAGACAGATTTCAGCAGAACCCTAGCCTTTGAGTATACTGTTTTCTAGTCTCTTCAGCACCCTCATTACAGTAGTGTCAGGTAAAAAAGTTACTTTCCTGTTTGTTGTAGGCTTTGGGTTTTGTTTTTTTTGTTTTGTTTGATTTTATTTTTTTCTTCCCAGTTAGGTTATGCAAAAGAGTATTGACGATTTTAATGAAGTAAAGATACATACAATCCATAATTTTTGGCTGTTACTTATAGCTAGTTAATCTTTCAAGTGCTTAGAATAGATGCTCTGTTTATTTTTCAATAGTCTGAAGTTGGACTAGCTCTTCCACGTTTTTTTGGCTTTTCGGCTTTTCCTTTCCCTACTGTTGGGAATAAGCACCTTGTTTGTCCTTTTCTGGTGCTCCAGAACCTTGACCTCTGCAGCTTCTCTAATTTCTGATGATTTGAGGGTTACTTCACCACTTAAATATCTATTTGAAGTCCTATATAACTCGCTGTAGCCTGAGGTTTTACCCTGTTGTTGTCAATGCTAATCACGGAACTCATGTAATCTCAGATAACTACTTTTAGTGAACCATGAATCAAAAGAGCATTAAACATTTTACCCATCTTGGCATTATCTAATGCTCCTAACAGTACTGTTGGCTCTTTATTCCTGTTGACTACCAGGCTAATTTATTGCTTATAAAATTCAGCTGCTAGGAGAAGAGCCACCTGCTAAGAACACTGGGCAACACTTATTTGTCAGGGCAAGTTCTGGAGTCAGCTGTTCAAGCCCTAGGGCAGTGCCGGAAAGGAGGAGTCATGACTGCAACATATAATAGTAGCAGATTTAGGATTGAGGCAATATGAAGAAGCTGTTATTTATATTAGTGACACTTACTGCTTATAGGGTTGTGTACCAGAATGGAGGGAAAAGGAGTGATGGAAAGGGAAGAATCTAAATATGAAAATTGTCAGCAATATGAATTGCTAATATTATTTTCAGGAAATAATAACAGCTAATGAATATGTCACACAGAATATTTTTGCAAATAAATATTTGGACTAGGACAAATTAGTGATTTTTTAACTTAAATGAGGGGAAAGGTGGATGAATAAAATATGGCTGAAAACTTCAGAGATTAGGTATTACTGATCTATTTGAGGTAGTTTTTCTAAACTTCAACTATTTTCTGTTTTCAGCTTTTTAAGCATTTTTAGTTTGAATGAATAAGAAAGAGCTTTTTATGCGTATTTATTAGTTTATTTGTCTGTAAGCATCCCTCTTATTTATATCAGTGGGTTACTCTGTGTTTCTCTGTAAAGGCTCCTGTGTGGTCTGAAAGCTGCACTCACAAGGTAAGGTTTTTTCCTCCAGCTGGAATTTACTGTCAATTCAGACTTTTTAATACGAAAATTCAATTTTCAAATCTTTAGTTTTCTTCCTTTTCTTTTTTTTTTTTCTTTCCAATTATTTTCCTTGAAGAGAAAATTGGATTACAAAGTTGGAAATGAAAGTTGACCAATGCTTTTCTCAAAGTTTTGTAAAATGGGTGAACACATGTGCTAAGAACTTATACATAAGGTAACATTACCCCGATTGAATTTGTACTTTGGTTGTTTAATATTCCCTTAGGCTTTGATCTTGTTCCCATTGCTATCAAAGGGAAATCTCTCATTTAGTTAAAAGGGTGTGGAATCAGGTGTTTAAAAAATTGTACTGAAACATGACATGGTTATAAATGCTAGTAAAACTTCTAAGAGTGATCTTTCACTGGCCCTAAGAATTCAGGGCTAATCCACACCAACTATGTGTTTTGAAAAGGGACAATGCACTGAAATGTTGCAAAATCCTTCCCCATTCCCCATCTTGCTGGATAGTTTAGTGTGGAGTGCTTCTCAGGAATCTTGTGCACTCTAATGGATAGCCATCCACGGAGTGTATGTGTTTGGTTAGATTTCAGTGCATGTACTAGAGCTTTCTATAGATTCCTTGAATGCTGGGGTCTGGGTGCCCATCCCTCTTCCTGGACTGAGATGAGAGCATGGGCCTAACCTCAAACTGAAACTGAACCTCAGTGCGCACTACAAAATCCACGGAGAAGCTATAAAACCTTCCAGTCTGTACAGTAAAGGAGACAAAACTAGAGTGCAACAGACTCAGTTTAGACACAGGCATAAAACAGCAAGCTAGAGCAGTGCTTCAGCTTCTCTTTTTATTTATTCTAATGTTTTGTCTGCTAGGATTCTGGTCTCTTCTGAAGTTTCTACTTGTTTTTGGTTTACTCTTGCTACTTAGCATGCTTATGATTTTGGAAACTTTACTTATTAGCATTACTTATTTCTCTTGCATACCAAAGCCTAATTCCTTGGTACTCACACATCAAAGTTTAGGTAAAAAAGGACAGCACAGCTAGAACTTAGTTTTCAAGTGTGTGTGTGTGTGTGTGTGTGTGTGAAGTTGCTGTGGGAAAATATCACTGCGCTGCTTTGCTGGTTATCATTCATGGCTGTAGGAAAATATCTTAAAGCTTCCTGGGATCACAGAATAAACTACTGTAAGAGCTGATATACAGCTGAAGAATTTTATTTCCTGTGACTGCCAGTTCTTTGCAAATTAACATCTTAGCCAAATGTTCAGGTAACATCAATCATTGTATCTTCCCAGAAGCCAGTTTATACCACCTTACAGTAGATGAGGATATCATGAAGATAAAAGACACACTGATATAAAAAGTGGTTTTATCCTATCAGTCTGGACAAAATGTAAGGAATTGTTTTCTGAAGAAAGAATAGCTTCTTGGCCAGTTAGCATTGTTGGCAAGAAAATCATCGCCGAAACCCTTCTTTCTGAATTTTTAGTAGTTCTATAGTAATTTCTAACAACTTTGGTTTGGTTTGGTTTGGTTTATTTATAATGCAATGGTTTGTGGCATTGGGTTTTGTGTTCTACTATCTTTCTTCCACAAAACTGAAAAGCCTGGCACATTGGGTCAGAGCTCATTAAACAGAGGAGTTTAAGAATGCATATTGTCATATTATAACTTCTATGAGACATTCCTGTAACATTTGTCACTTTCTAAAATCCACCAGAGGTTATGTAGAGCAAAACCTGTAAACCTCTCTACTTGCTTCTGCTTTAAGACTGCTGTGGGTCTGACAGTCACTATTTTTTGTATAGACACTTATAGAGGAGAGCACCAGGGAATAGAAAAGGAGGAGCTTGGAATGAACAGTATATCTGTGGATTTTTTTCATCCAGCTCAAACAGGAAGTTCTTTAGTCCATCCAAAATAAGCTCAAAGTTCAAACATTATGAACATTGCAACTTTATGAAATGAAACTTGAATGGAGAGAAAATCACAAGTCATAAGCAACATTAACTGCATTGGGAGTATCATCATCAGATACTATAATTTTGAAGCACAAAGATCCACAAACACTAATGTCAATTGTGTCCTAATATTCAGCTGACCAAATATATAGTGTTTTACTGCCACAGATTAAAAGTGCCAAGAATTAATATTTTGGTTTCCAGGAAAGAAAAGGAGCACTTATGACTTACTTAATTCACTAGATTTATGCTCTTGGTTAAAGTTGAAGCTAAGCACATGATTCAATGCTCTGAAGAACTAGAAATATTTTTGAAAAGAAATAAGTAATTATTTCAACAAAATTAATAATTTCTACATTTCTATTCATAGCCAGTTATTTGCAGCAAATGCAAATCTAATGTGACATTTTGAGTATAGCACTTAAGTTAAAAGTTTGTGGCTAATAATCATTTTCCAGATTACTAATGCTAGATATTAGTTCAATTTTCTACAGTTTCAGGAAAGTGTCAACCCAACAGTATTATGGTCTGCAACTATCCTAATATTTATGTCCACCAAATTTTTTGCATAGTAGTTTTGGGGGACTTTTTTCCCCCTTATGTGAGTAAATCTTACTTTCTTGCTTCAAAATATTAATGCCTTTTTTTTTTTTTTTTTTTTCTCTTTGTTTGGGGGGAGAAATTATAACTTTGGCTCGGTCCCCCTTGTTTTGATATTTTATTACCAATATTACTCATGTTATTAGTTTTACTGGTAAATCAAGGAGCAAGTTGCCGGAATCCAGCTGTGACCCCAGGGCAGGAACTTTCTGCCGGCTGTCACCTTCTGACAGTTCAGGCTGTTAATTACCTCCAACAGCTGGAGCACAAGCACCTCTCTGTCTGCCAGCTGGCAGCCTCCACCTCGCACTGGCAGCCTGAGAAGATTTAAAACCTGTAACAAAAGGCTGCTATGTAAACAGTTTATTGTATAATACACAATGGCAGCAGTAGACCCACATCAGGAATCAAAGGTAGTCTCTGTGCTGGAAATGATGCGAGCCCCTGATTGCCTCTTTCCATCAGTCAGCAGACAAAACCTGAAGTCCAAAGAGAAACAGTACAAGCTAAGGCTTCTCACACTCTGTCTTCTGGTATGCAAGTGTCTGAACTGTTGCAATACCATGGAACTATACTGATTACTTTAACATGTGAAAATAACACAGCAAGATTTTGCTTGGTTGGACATATGTCAATCACAAACCAAGAGGAACTGCAAAAAATAGTCTTTGAGGTTTTCTTCTCAAAAAACAAATATAGACTTCCTGAACACATTCTCAGGTCCCCGCAAGTCCTTAAAGTGGCACAAGTGGCCCCTGGAGCTTTAGTTGATGTATAAAGGCTCACAATTGCACTTCTGAGGGAGCAACGTTGCTGTGCTGTATGTAAAATTTGTGAGCTGCTTAAAAGGTGTGGAAAGTAGGTTCCTCGTTCCAAGTTCATGAAAGGGTTTCTATATGGCCGTGTCTGTTCAGAATGTGCAGCTAAACCATTGCTGGAATCAGACAATGGGAAATGCCTAAGGAATGGCTTGCATTCAGCTTCTAGAATAAGTAATTTTGTGTCTTACATGTCAGTAATTTAAGTTTAGGAAACTGAACCACTCTAAAGAAGGGTCAAAGAAGGTACGCAAACCCTTTTATTAGCTTCAGCAGAGTGCTGAGACGCAGAGCAGGATTGCCATCCGTCACAAGACTAAGAAGGCTCAAACCCCCATCTCTCTTTTGCCTGGAGAGCAGCTTGGTAACTTCCAGGTGAGCTTGGGCCACCAGAGACCCAGAAATGCAAAACTGATGAAATCAAAAAGAGTAAGAAGGAGCATAACTGTGGGCCAGGATGAAACAGTCTTTCCTGGCAGGGAGATGTTCTGGATGACATCTCTATTCTCTGTAGTGCTCAAGAATTTTATGTGCTAGCTGCTTGGTGCACTCTGTTTCTGCAACAGAAATTTGCAGAGATTTACATTCTTAAAGAAACAACAAAATAACAAGTGTTCTAATACTTTCCAATTGTGTGTATATAAAGTTCAGTTGAGTACATATAGGTAAGGAATATTCCATACTACTAGGTTTGCATTCCAATTCATGTAGGTTCAGACATCTGCTATCTCTCTATCATACTTAGGTAGAGGATATTAATACTGGTAGTAAGCCAGATCTTCCTGGGCTTTCAAATGGTATCATTACAACAGCTGAAATCAGTATTAAAGAAGCATGTGGAGCAGTAAACTTTGCATTTCAGGATAGGAAGTAAGTGAAAAAGAGGTCTGTAGAGTGATTGTTATAAAACATCCTTTCTCTTTCTTTGTCTTTCTAGATTTTTACTCAAAGTCAAAATAATCCATTTATCTTGGTATAAATATTATTTCTTACATGGAAATGAAATTTCATGTCAGTGGTACATTTTCCATAGATGTCACAATATAGTTTATTAAATTTATTCTGATAAATTTTGCAGTTTATGTCCTTTGAAATGACTCCTAGAGGAAAGGAACAACTCTTGGTTTAGAGAAAAAGTTATTAAACTAGTGAGTCCTAGGGATTTCTACAGTAGAAGTGAGCCTGAGTTCACTTATGTAAATATAGTTCCCAGTACTTGCAAGTATTTCACTTACCTCATCTTTGAGATAGACCTCAATACAGAGTTTGCATTTGAAGGTATTTCAGATCAGGAGTGGACACAGCTCTATCTCCACCTTCCCTTGCAGAAAAAAGGAAGTTGGAACCAGAATAAAGCTGTTCAAGAAAGGGAAGGCTGAACTATCAGCTTTGCAAAAATTAGCGAGATCAGCCCAGGTACCACCTGCATGGTCTGCTGCCTTCTAAATGAGCCTGAGCCTCCCAGGCCAGGGATGTCCATGTAGATTTTAAAAAAGAAACGTCTTCGAATGGCTTTTATATCACTATGGAGCATGCAGTTTCACTCCTATACTTGCAATTTGTGTATTCCTGACAGCCATTTCAAAGCTTTGGGCTTAATGAGGCTTAATCTCACAATATCCTTTTAGAACAAGTAACTCCCGAGGTGAGATGTACCAAAATGTGTTTGGCTACAAAGGAGCTTCCCAATATTTGCACCAGTACAAACAGGAGCAAAGTTTTGTCCAGTGATTTCTATGCATAATGCTAAATATAGATGTATTCAACATTTTGAAATTTAATGTACAAGGAAGATAAAGGTAACTTTAAATCAGTGGTTTATATGATTTATACATATGATAAATTCTCTTTACATTAATGTTGGAGGATGCTTTTTAAATTATGCACAGAAATGCAACCAACTACCAATATAAAGAAAGCCTGCCTTCACTATAGCTGAGCTAAAGCAAGGTCCATTCCTTTGTGTTCTCCTCTCTAAAGTTATGGCAAACCATTTGACAGCTCCCTTTCCTGCAGACAATTCCCCTCTCTTGTGGTTAACTGCTTCACTGCTGGCTTAGTAGTCAGATCTGTCCTGTGCTGCCTTATCACATGGATATTCCCTTGAAGCCAAGGAAAAGTCAGCAAGACATACCTGGTATCTATCACCAGTAGACAAGCTATCAGAAGCAAAACCATTTTAAAATAATATTACAATATTTTCTATGGATTTCACAGATCAGAAGCACCCTAATAGTATAAACTTTTTTTTTTTTCCATTTGAATGAACTTCTCTATTTTATTTGGCTGTTAAAACAGCGAACACAGAAATATGTCAGCATAGTTGGTTTTATCATATTTGAACATATTATTTAACATATTTTATAGAAATTATATTTTTATCCAATCTAATGTCTTCTAGCTGTTTTTTCTTGTACTAATCATTAAAATACAATTTTTGCTTAAAGATTCTTTTTATTCCCATCTCCTTTCCAAAATAAATTTACTTTTAATTTGATGTCTGCTGGAATGTTTTTAATAGAAAATCTTTATGTAGAATGTTTCATAATTTCAGTGGGAAAATTTGCAGTATTTTATTAATGACATTTTAATTTTCTTTATTTTTTCTTTATTTTTTTTCTTTTTCCTAAAGTAACCAGTAATCATGGTTTATTTCATAGATGCAGTGCTGGGGTTTTAAAGATACTCTGCTATCAGAGCTCTTTCAAATTCCTTAAAATTTCAAGTGTCACGTTTTCTTTCACATAATTTATTTTTTGCTAGAGGGTGGAGGCTTTTTTAATGATGGAACCCCTCTGTCTCTATCCCTTCTTCTTACCCTTTATACCTATCAGCCATATCTTTGCACAGACATTACATATTTTCTATAGTCCTGTTTCACACCGAACAAGTCATGTGTCTAATCTTATGTGTGTGAGTGGTTTCACCTAACTCAATCATTTTGTGGAAGTTCATCACAGTGTTGCTAATGATGTAGAACCATGAACACAGGGAGAGCATGTGTTCCTTGGCACTCACTGTCCAAAGCCCATCACAACCTGTTGAGTGACAGCCCTGAAACATCAGTGAGCCTGGTGGCCTGATGGTCTGGTCTGATGAAGACATAAAATTCTGTGCTTGAGATTGGAAGAGATGTGGCCTGTGGGGGAGGGATCCTTTAATTTCCCTTCTTTTTGTGATTTCTAGCACCATAGAGCAGAGGGAAGCAAAGGAGAGAGAGGTTCAGGAGGAAGAGGCATTGCTCAGGCTTTCTTTGATCTGCTCCAGGTGAAGTTTTTCTGACCCAGGCAGAGCAGATCAAAGAAAGAAGCCAGAATACAGAGCACTTGAGTATTTCATGGCTGTAGAAAATACTGCCACAAAAGTGCCCCTTTTTTATCTTGAAAACGTGCTCACCTTACATATAACCTGTCATGGCACTTATTACCAAAACCAGATGATCACAAACTATTGATTATTTTATGTACCTCCGTCAGGAAGGCATTAGCAGTGTAGTGTCTCAGATAAAAAACCTGTGACTGGTAAATGTAGAGCTCAATAAAACCACAAGAAACAAATGATAACAAATTGCACTTCTATTTTACTTCTAAAAATATCTTCACTTAAAGAGATTCTAATTTCTAATCTTCAGTAACCCAGTGATAAGTAGGAGACTTCCTTTGAACATTAATAAACCCTAACTCTTAATAATTCAGTCAGAGACAGCAAACAAGCTGATGTATTATCATTTTCTTCAATCTACAGTCTTTAAAAAGCAAAACAGTATGACTGAATAAGGCCTAAATCCTGGTCGCAGTATATATGTTGTACTAAGCTATGTGCTGCATGCTTTATAGCCATCAGTAGATAACTTTTTGCCCCAAAGGGGCCTCCTGCAAGGGCTTATCCTTGTGATTAACTTCCTGCACTGTTAGCAGTCTCGCTGATCTTTGTCAACTCCTCGTGGACTTTGTTGGGATGTCTCACAGCTCTTGCACATCATGTGTGGGACAGGCTTTTGCACTGGCCACAAGAAAGCCCCTTCATTGAAAAGTCACAATAGCCTTGCTTATGTTATTTGCCGGCTACTTTTTCATGCCTGGAGCTACCGGGCAACCCCAACAGCAGGACTGAGTGCTGGGTCCCCTCCAAGTCAGAGAGAAGGGTGCCATCTACTGAGGCACTCGCACCCCCGCCTGCAACACGTAGGATTTTCTCAGCTGTGTAACAAGCTGGAAAGCTCGTATGACCAAAGTAAATCCACAGATTTCATGACACTCGTTAAAATGAACATTTCAGAAAGAGCTGAGTTTGTTCAAATTGCTATATTATTCCATTTGTGGTGTGCTAAGTAAGAGTGAGCAGCTTTATGATGAACAGTGATCTGATGTGAGAGATTGCTTTGGTGCATATGCTTTAAAATAACAAACTTCATGGTAAAACTGCCATTTACACTGCTATAGGCTAGGATAAATTGAATAGTGAAAACTGCCATTTACACTGCTGTATGCTGGGATGAATTGAATAGTTATCATGTCATCATTTCAATTGTTAAACCTGAATTTACTCTGTGTATTTTTATGGAATCTGGAGTTTCTGTTAAGCCTTTGTTAAAATCCACTTCATGATGAGGGTTATATAGTGAATTATCATTTTATGCCATACATGGAGCATCAAACCCATTATCCTGAAAACAGATAACAAGTATTTCTCACACTACAAAATCCATCGCTGTGATATTTTGTATAAAGAAGGTCACAGATAAACAGCATGTTTTCCTCTTTCAATAATATTTTTAAAAGTTGTGTTCTAGTACTTTGGTTTGTATGTTTGCTTCAGAAGGCTAATCTGTATTTTACAGAACTGTCTTGTTTCATTATCTGTTGGTATCTGTCTTCTTTAATAAGACACTAAAGACACTGGAGAGAGAGCAAATACCTTTATATGTGACTGTGAGTAAATCACAGGCTGTGTGTAAGCCCAACACATGCTTTCTGTTCATAATCCACAGGGGAGTGTACTAATCATGCATTTTTACTGCAGCTCTATGTATCCAAACATTTGACCAGGTAAAATTATTGGATATGTCAGAGAAAAAGATGTATTTGCTGTTCTTACTTTCACCTCATCTTAGAACATAAAACCCTGTAAATAAAACCTAATCTTGGCAAATCATGCAGAAAAAGTCAAAATCAAGTTGTCAAAGTAATAAACAGTCCAATACAGCTGACAAGTTTCTTTGTTACAAAATAATATGCACATGTCAGCTGTAAAAAAGATAGACTGAGACTTAAATGTACTGGTTTTGAAATAACAAATACGAAGAGTTCTTGTTCTCAGGATGGTATACAACTGAGCTATGATAAAGTTAAAAAGGAATTTTTGATGTTTTCTTAACTATACATTTTTCATCAATCTAATCTAAAAATTGATTGCAGTCTGATATATAGCAAAAGCAGGGAGGAGCGTTGGCCAATAGCTGTACTGTTTTGAGGGGACTTTTCTTCTTTTATCAGTGAATGACTATTGTGACTGGAAATGGTTTGGACTTATTCTGTTTCTGTTTTTGTCATTCTCTACCACCACATTACAAAATAAATGTAGATTTTCAAATACAGATGTAAATTCCATGACTGTGTTTGGTATTGAGAAGCATTTATGGCAGATCAAATTGTTCTCTGATGTTTTTGGACAGGTTTTACAATCAACAGGTTAACAGGAGTTGTGAATTATAACTGAGTGGTATTTATAAACAAGAGTCAAATTTATACATGCAGGAGGATATTGAGAAGTTTGAATAACACTGTCAACATGTCTACTGCCGATACGGTCTTCTTCCTCCCCTTTACCACTCACTTGTGGGATTCTTTTGGCAAGATAGATAAGTCTCCAACCAGATATGTGTGTATTGATTTAAGCTTCCAAATAAACCAAAGTGCTGTAGCTGTTATTCCAGAGGTCACCCACTTGTAAAAGTGGGTTTTTTTTTCCCTGTTCTTCCTAGTGTATTGCCACTGCTTTAATGTAGCTTAATGGTGTTTAAAATATTTAAAGCCAGTTTCATGTTTCTTTGTAAGTGCCTGAAGAAAACCAATTCAATTTAGAAGGACTATGGCTCAAGTGCCTTTTGGTATTTGATATAATAATCTATTATTTTGCACTAGGCAATTGAATACTGTTTTCTGAGAGAGCATTGAAGAAATAAGGGTTAAGCATACCTGTTAAAAAGTGGATCCTGTTCAAGTGGATCCTTTTTCTTTTCCATGCTTCTTTTTGTCTAATTGTAATTTACAGAGTTTCTCAATTCATGGAAGCGCTGTTGTGACAGTCACTGAGCAGATATGCAACAACAGAAGGCAGTACCTATTCAATACAACTTGTAACAATATACTGGTTTGTTTGTTTGTTTGTCTGTTTGTTTGGTTTTAGTGCTGCCCACACCATTAAATTGTGGGGAGTCATCACAGATTTAATGTAGTCTATCTGGGCTACCTTTACAGAGAGATATCTTGATGCCACAGTCTGGCCTTTACAAACCAATATTTTTACTAAATTACTTTAAAGTTGTCCATAAGCAGAAAATAATCAAGAAAATACTGCCCTTACATTTCCTATTCAAATGTGAACAATAGGTATGTGAACTTTGTAGTCTATTGTGGGCATGGTGGGCTGTGCATCCTGATATCCAGTATTTTAACTCTGGCTTATAATTCTGTTATTGTTTGTCTTTAGACACAGAATTGAGTCACTCCATACTTTACTTTTTGTATATTAAAGAAAAAAGAGAGATGGCAGCATGGTACTTGCTCACCTGCCCTTTTAAGGTATGATCAGTTAATGGTGCTACAACACTTTGAAGGTAGGCTTTCCAGAACTTAAATATGATTAGACATTTATACATCCTTACTTAGGATAAGATACAGGGGATTTAAAATACTCAAGCTTCCTGGCATAACTAACTGCTTGAGATTAAGAGGGAAACCTTTCTTGCAAGCAGTTGGTTTGGTGTTTATGGGACAGCTTGCATGTTTCTTTGAAGCAACACACACACACTGTTGGCTGGAACAGAATACTAGGTTAAGCAAGTTACTGGCTTCACTGAGAATGATAGGTCCTAGTCTTGTGTTTCTAGATCCTCCTTGGCTGGTAGAGGCAAACCCTTTTGCTTCTATGTGCCTTACCTGGCTATGGCTAGACTGTATGGCTAAGATATGTCCCACCTTGCTAAGGCTTTGGTTATTTCAGTTTTTCCAATATGTTTTATGAAATTTTAGAGTTTGTGGTTCTGATTTAGGTCAGTGCACATAAATGACCCTTACTAATTAAAACGTCTCAAAGAAACCCAGGCTCCTTTGAACTGGAGAGCAATTAGAAAAGCTGTTGTGGTTACGGATTTTGGGTTGTGTCATCTCCAATGACAGAACCAGAACAGCATCCCACTGGAATGAATACCCCAACTCTTCTCTAGCCATTGTCCCCCCATTTTGGAGGATGGGTTGAAGTCCAGAAGGTTGGCAGAGACTTTAGATCACCTTGTGTTACTGAATGCAATGCCCATGAACTGGTCACTTTCCATCTCAGTGCTGGAGTAAGCAATGCAGACTCTGAAAGTGTTTTGCTAAGACAAACTGAAGTAGCAGAATTGCTGCAAAAATAGAGTCCTTTTTTGGACTATTTCAAGCAAAAAAAAAAATAAAGTAATAGAAGTGGACTTATTACTAACAAATAAGAGCATTCTTCCGTGAGAAAATGCTGTCTGCAGTTTTGCCCTTGCATTTTTAAATACACACAACTACATCCAGTGCATGTGTGGTATGTGTGCATGTGTTTGGATAATAACAGCTTAAATTCAAGCCTGATCATTTTTTTAAACATGCTCATCAGAGAAAATGTCTCATTTAATTTTTATTCAGTTCACAGTTTCTGGTTTACTGCCATATTATATCCTTTAAGTTCACTATTTCTTTCTCCACCCTTTTTTTCCCCTCTTGTCACATAATTTTTATATATAAATATATGCATATACACAGAGAAAGAGCAAAATAATCACTCATGAGCAATCTTGAAACCCTTTCCCTTCCCTGAACAGCAGCAAGAGATTTACATTTATAAATAGGGACCCCAGGGCCGGGAGGCAGAACGCTAACACAGGACAGCAGTGAAGTTAGGCAGATAAATTTTTCAGTTATCTAGTAAACATCCTAATGATCAACATCAAAGGCTGAAGAAAGAAGCAGATCTTTTCTTTTGTGCCAGATTGAGAAAGACTGGGCTCTTTTACATCTCATATGGGAGATATGAGGAGCCTTTGAATGGATCATTGCTTTTTATGAGTAGTAATGAGGTGAGAAGTATTCTAGTGTGTGGCACAGGCCTTCATTAAAAGCGTGAAACAGAATGGCTTATGGTTAAAAGGAGTAATTTGTTCTAACATACTTGCTAAATTGTGCTGTAACTATGCCAGGTCACTGGACTATATTTTCCATAGGATTCCTGAATGCATTTGTGTGTAATTATTCTGCGTGTATGGAGTTTGGGGATTTTTCCAATGGCTTGTGCTAAGCAGTTGACAACACTCATTCCTTTACTGGAAACTTCTCTAAATGTTATATTTTAAGAGGTGTGGAAGAGCCTAGATTCTGTTGCTTAAGCCTATATTTCCTCAAAAGAATAGGAGCTAGCAAAACAACATAAAATAAGCATAATAGATCTGAAGTTCTTACTAACACCAGGAAAACAAAAAACAAAAAAACAAACCAAAAAACCAAACAAACCAGGAAAAGCATCCCCACAATCTCCATTCTTAGTGTGCATGCATTTTATCAGAGGCCCATGTAAACTAAAGGCAACTAAACTGCTACGTGCTGCTGCTTCTTACAGTAGCATGTTTGAGCAGCTTATTTCCTAAAGCATTGCTCAGCCACTCCTCACATCACAGCAGACAGCAAGCAGAGATGGTCATCACTTTGGAAAATCAGCCACTTGCATTCTGGTGCTGCTAAGAAACATGATAACAATTATGCAGCGGCAAATGGTTTTCAGGTTCTTATTCCTGACATCCTTGAAGAGAGGAAAGTTTAATTATATGTGCAGTACAAATTTCTGCCCAGGTAATTCTCTATAGGGGACAGAAAGAGGTATGGTCCTGGGAGTCACACTCTTGAACTGTAAACAATTGGAATAAATTACACTGGCAAAAGAATAATTTTTCCAGCACAAGTTAGGAGTCCTTTTGTAAGCAGAACACTCATAGTATCCAGGTCTGACCTTTAGGCATTAAACCCATGCAATCTGCTGAGGATTGTCCATCCAGTAGGCAGCAGAATAAGGAAAAGAATGCAGACTACAGCCTTCCCCTGCCCCAGTCACCGCATCGCATTGCCTCTCTGCTCTCTAAACATTTCTCTGTTCCCAGGACTACAGAGAAACCGCCTTGAGCCCCTGCCATGTAAAAAAAAAAAAAAAAACCCCCCTGACCCCCCGACAAAAAAAAAAAAAAAAAAAAAAAAAAAAAGGAAGGTCTTGCTTTAAGCTTGGTCTAAGGTAGGAGCAGCAGCTGAGATTTTTGATGAAGCTTCTTTACAAGGAAGTGCTAACATGGCTAAAAAACAAACAAAAGAAACCCCAATAGAAAGCTTCAATTTATGTTTTTTAAAACAAAACAAACAAAAAAGTAGGAAGAAAATAATTATAGGCAATGTATCTTTTTTATTTTTTCTATCTGTCTCGTTTTAGAACAAATAACAATACCTAAAAAGAATAAAAATTTTACTAAAATATTTTAATTAACTCAAGCTAAGCTTTTGTTTGGAATGCACATTGATGAAAATTTATGAGATTTCAACTTTTTGCCCTGAGTCAGAGCAGGAAAATGTTTGAAATCTCAAACCCATCTCATTCCTAGCTTTGAACTAGGGGAAGGAATGGAACTCTGTGTATGTATGTGTGTGTGCATGTGTACTTGGCAGCAATTAAAATATGAGAGCTGTGCTTAGAGCCATATGCTTCCCCCAAAACTGATAAAAGTTGCATGTGTATAACTGATGGAGACTTTGTCCCATAATGTTGAGACAGCTGAGTTAAGTTTCTTTAAATCAGCTTACTATTTCTTCCTGTACAGGCTAGTCCATTTTAACCTATTTATATGAATGAAAAAATAGATTCTGTACAGAACACATGAAATCTAGTCCTATTACCATTTGTCTTCAGAGTGTCTGTCACTTAGAAACCTGAGAAACAGATAAATAAATTTCTCCTCATATTTTCCAGCCATATTGAGAAATACAGAAGACTTCAATGTTTTATGTCAATCAGTAAGTGCCAGGATCATTCATTATAATTGTATTCACAAAATTTTGTTTTGAAATATTACTGACAATGATTTAAATTGCCTATTTCAATGATGTGGGGAAAAAAGAGAAGGAAAAAAAGAATAAAGCAGAGAAGTACAGTCTGCTTTAGTTAAATAGCCACTCCCCCAAAATGTGTATATATATGACAGTGTGCATGTATATATGTAAGTATAGCATGAATAGTTATATACATTTATATATTCTTATATAATCACATACATTACATTGTTTGAAGAAGCAACAAAATGCAATGTTGGATTTTCCTAAATTTCAGATTGTTTTTCTTAGTTTTTCTGGCAGAGAGGTTAAGGGACAGGACAAAGTAGTAGGTCAATAGACATCTGGAAATCATAAGAGTCCAGCCAACAACTATATTTTCTCCCTGAGTACAAGTGAGGAAACTCATCCAGGTTCATATAACAATGGGGTGAACTCAGGTTGCTGTGAAGGTTTCAGAGGATGCCTCTGACAAATGTCACCTACTTGCTCACTGGGAATATCCTTGTGTGGGATGAATAAAAAGATGACTATGTTTTCAAGCCAGATTAATTAGAATTTTATACTCATACACTCTAAAGTTATGGCATTAATAGAAATTGTCAATTGTTGTGTGTCATGAATCTTAATTTTTAATATACATTTTGGCACTGATGCCAAAACCTCTACGGTTTTAAATAGTATTTGAAATGAAATCTCTATTTATAATCAATGTCTTAGAATTTATGCCTGCAAAGACAGGTTTGGCCACCTTGCAAACACCACAGAGTTTGTGATGCGACTACAATTATAATGTGCTTTAAACCAAACCTGACTTGAATATGTCACCAAGCTGCCAATATTGCCTGATCTTTCCCTTTCTCCCACTTCATCTGAAGACTGTCTTTGCAACCATTTGTTTGAAATAGTTTGTTCTGTGAATAATTGTTTAACTGATAATTACTTAAAAGGAAGAGAAAATAAAGATGAACAGATTGAAATCACTTGAGGCTATTTAGGAAATAGGAAAACACAATACTCCATGGATACAGCTACCAAAGACAGAATCCTGACTACAGTTTTTAGTTTACCTATTGAATATATGAAATTCTAGAAAATGTTGGTCCCAATCCAGCCCTGATCTTCCGGACAGTATTTCAACACACTTTTGTAACACAGAAACTAAGGTTTTTAAGTTAGCAAAGCACTCAGTTTCTGATAACAAGACCATAAATGCTGTTATTAGTGCCTTCTTTATCAACAACAATTAAAAAACCAAAGAATGCAAGCACTGTAAAGAGAGTGTTTTTTCCTGTGCCTCAGTTTCTCTTTACAGTATGTTTACAGTTCTTAGCAGATTTCTGTATCTGAGTTTCATGGAGCTCAAATGACCTGATGATATTCAAGCTCCTTATTAGCAGACAGAGTCTGAAAGGGATATGGTCGTGTATATACAGTTGCTTTGTGCAATAATGTCTTAAATTACTCCAAACGTCTCTTGATTAATCTTGTGCCAAATTATCTTCAATCATTTGTCTGCATATTTCTTGCTTCATGGGATCTAGCAGCACCGATTTAAAAAAAAAAAAAAAAAAAAAAGCAATATCATAAGGGAAACAAATTTACAGTGAGTCCCCATGCTGCTTTTAGAAATCTGCGTCAGGGTCCTGTTATCCTATTTATTCATAAAGCATCACACATAAGAGGAGCATATATGTCCACTATGTTTTTCTCATTACAATCGAAGTCCTGCTACTTTGTTCCTGTTACATGAGTCTTGCACATGACCCAGAATCAGCCTAGCATTCAGGAAGGACTGGATTTTTGATTTATGTTATTTTTTGCCCAGTACAAGTTTCTCAGGAAGAAAATTGCATCCTTGAAAGTGACTGACTGCATACTTCTGCTGAAAGTTTTATTTATTTGTCTTCTTCCTATGTCTCTTGCCTTCAGAAAAGGCAAATCTTCAACTGGGAGGTCAGGCTATGTTCAGGATTTCCAGGGCTGCTTTTTGGGGTTTTGGCCCCAGTCCTGTGCCATTTCTCCTGCAGGGAGATGCAGCCTTGTTTCACATTAATGTCCATGTGCTGTCAGAATTTTTGATTTACTTAGCCAAAATTTCCTTGTCCTCTGAAAGGCCTGAGTATGTGCTGAAAGATCCAGTTCACCAGTGCAACTCTGCGGATTGTACCAAACTAGTAGATTTTGGATGAGAAGTTTCATTTTCTTGTCCTTGTCCTGAATGTGGCCGTACAGCACAGATCTTGTCCAAATTAAGAGCCATGATGGTGTAGAGCTACATGAACTCCAGTGATCCCCTACTGCTAGATGCTGTGCATTTATGAATCCTAATGGCCTGCTGAGAAGATAGGGAGAAAGGAGAAGAAGACCAGGGTAAGGATTAGCCATTACTGGTTTCAACCACAAATATGTTACCTCTGTCCTGGTAGTAAACTTTTCTTTTTTGAAACTTATAATTGTATATTCCTTTACCTCAATTCTGGAAAAGCTGAAAGTCTGTCCTGTGGAATAGGATATTTCTTTGTTAAATTTAGGACTAAACCTCAGCCTGTTGCTGAGTAGTCAGAGCTGCCAGAGGCTGGAGCTGGGTAGACAACTAATCATAGAATCATAGAATAGTTAGGGTAAAGGACCTTAAGATCATATAGTTCCAACCCTCCTGCCATAAGCAGGGACACCTCACACTAAATCATGCCACATAAGGTTTTGTCCAACCTGGCCTTGAGCACTGCCAGGGATGGAGCACTCACAACTTCCTTGGACAACCCATTCCAGTTCCTCACCACCAGAACAGGAAAGAATCATGTCAATCTCCCTCCACTGTCCAAATGGAAGCTGCAGATTAGGACACTTCTATCTGTTTTCTGTGCTTAAAGATACATCTAAACCAAACAAACCTCGGCGACTTTGCATGTTGATGGTGCTGAAATTTCACCAGTGAATTATTCCTCTAATTAGAATCCCAGAAGCGCAGAGTGCAATGAGAAAAATAAGTCATGGCACTAACTAGAAGTGTGAAATGGAAGTAATTCCAAAAGGAATAATTTCCCAAGACTATTGTTCAGTTAACAAATACAAGAAAGTGACAGTCAGTGAAAGGGAAAATTACTTCTGTCTTTTTTTTTTTTTGTTTTCTTGATGTCTTTTGTAACATGTCATAGCTCTGCACTGATCTGACATAAAGCACAGCCATGCGAACAGTTGCATTGGCACAGCTGAGCAGGCAATAAATTGGAGCTGGGGTTGAATGAGTAACTGGATGAAACCAGGAAAAAAAAGGAATGCTTTTTTTCATTTTGTTAATGAAACAAACTGATCATGATTTGAGACCAAACCTGTGGGTTATTGATGTTTAGCTTCCTGTCCCAGGTCTGTGCGCATCTCAAAAAACCAAAGCAAAGGAGGATTTCCTGGTAGTAATAGTTGGACTGACTGTGCCTTATGCAACTGGGGGCACTGGGGATAGAGTGCAAAATATAGAAATATATTAACTACTGTACAACTTTCTGACCTACTGAAAGTGAAATACATGGGCCACTGCTCAAATTGCCATTTCCCACAAAGACTCCATTATTCTAAAGTGTTTTGTACCATTTTTCTTTTTACATGCCTGGAGGAAATTAATTTTTATAAAAATGACAGTTAAGCTTGACCCTCTGTCCTAAAGCTCCTATTTGTGCCTTAGAGATCCAGCACATATGGTGCAGTATGTTACAACCAGCTGCTAATTGGGCTCCCTGCACACATGGCTATTAAGGTCAGCTGAATCAATGAGGACATCTCAAACTAAATCCAAGGGATATGTGCCCTTCTGGTGATTGCACACAGCTCCCTTTCCTTATGGTGAGAATAAAATGAATTTATCCAGAAAGCACAGGCTTCTAGCCAGCTTTATTATTATTTGTAACACTTTTAATATTATTATCCACTTATAAGTGCCTTTGGAGCTATACATCAGAAACTGCAAGGCCCATTCCATAGAGACTTTGCAGCAAAAGCATATATACTTTGGATCATATAACATATAATGCAAACTCATCCTTAAGTTTCTATGTATAAATTATTTTCAGTATGTTTAGGTAAAAATTAAGAGTAAAATTAGAAAACTAAAAATTATAAGTTTTAGAACTTATTAGAATATTAGAAATCTTAGCTTTTCTGTATTGGGAGAGCATACTATAGTTGGACAAGATAATCTTGAAGGTCTTTTCCAACATAAAAGATTCCAATATTTCAATGAGTACTGTGTTAATTTTGTTGAGGCTGGCATATAGTAATAAGGGACTACTTTTAGCAAGCACAGTGGATAGAAGACAAAATTTAGGAGACTCCAACAGCACAACAGCACTGTCTAATAAAAAAAGTCTGCTAATCTACATGCAATCTTGACAGTGGTTGTATAGTGTATTTGTTTTTTAGACTATTGTTTTGTGAACATCCTGCCAGCAGAGAGTGAGCCTTGCATACATCTTAAGCTTGACTATCAAAGTCAACAGAAAATCTCCCATTGCTCCTGAATGTCTATATTAATAAACTGTGTAAACAAAACATTCATGGGTACCTCACTAGGTCTGAAGTCTTATGGAACTGTTGCTGATTAAGGAGTCTCTTTACTTAGCATTTGTCTTTCACATTTATTTTTCAAAGTATTTCCGTAGCAGGCCAATGTGACTGAAGTTTCCTGACCCTCTGCCAATCACAATATAACCTTCAAAGGAAAGAGATAACCTCCCACTGAAGTAAGCAACAAAGAAATGTTCTTCAGAAGAAAATCTAGTAAAATTCAAATAGGGAGTGCAAAACTGGAACTGTTTGTGAGAGCCAAATACTGAGATTAAATTAACTCTTTAACTGGTTTGCCCCATTGCAAAAGGGCTGATTTAAATCAGAGTTCCACCTACCAAACCATGCTGCAGGGAGCAAAAGATAAAACCTTCTGTGGCAGACACTTTCAAAGGCAGTGAGAAACAAGGATCTTTCAGCCAGGACTGCTTGATGTTTATCAAATGGGAAGACCTGAGATAAGCAGGACCTAAATCCTTGTTTGCATTAGAACTGAGTGAACAGTGAAGCCTTGGCCCCTTGAGGCATTCTGAAAAACTGATATTTATTTTAATCCTAAGGAATAATAAAATTTGGGACATCATGTTTTGTGGTGTGGGGATTCTTTCTTTTTTTTCTGATTTTTTTATTTTTTTGGTGTTTTGTGGTGGGCTTTGGTTTGGTTTTGTTTTTTTTTTTTTTTTTTTTTTTTTTTTAATGAACTTTTGCATATTAACATGATTTTAAAATACTGAATTGTTTTGACTGCATTTGCTTATCATGCTAAATTGCCTTATGAGCATAGTTACCCAGAACCCTTGTGCCCAATTTCTTTTCAGGGCCAAGTTTTCTGGCTGGATGACATTTCTTTTCAGTCACCAGATGTACCATATCTTGATCAAAGGAATGACTGAAGAGAATAATAGAAAGTGTAGCAGGAAGCGCTACTCCTATGACAGCACCTATGACAATGATGTGTTTCTATTTATAATCCTCAAAGATGATAACTTCTCTCTGATATAAGCAACCAAACCAGTGTTCTTTAAAAGGAAATTCAATTGACAGAAAACAATAATAGCTTTTTTAGTGCTATCCAGGTTTCACAGAAAGGGTAATTTTCATGAGCACATTTTATCTGTGTATTTCCTCTCTATATGAGTAGCAAAATGGTGGTGTTTAACTGGTGACTCAGCTTCTTTCAAGTGCCATAATCTGCAGTGTTACCAAATCATCACTAGACACTTTACCTATTTTCAGCACTCATTTTTAATTGGTTTTGTTTTTTTTTTTTTTTTTTTTGGTTTTATGACATTTGCACAACTTCCTAGAAACTCCACCTTTGGGGTTGAAAGCTGAAACTCTTTGTCTTTGCTCCATGGTGGTCAATGCTTTTTTATTTTGTTTAAATTCTGAACGGAAATAACTCAGAATCAGGTTCTGGATGTCCCTTGCACGAAGTATAGGTAATGACACCTTTGCTACTTTTGAGTAACCTCCAGAAGCATGGTGCTCATTTGGAATGTATGTTAACAAATATTGCTCACACCCTTGCTATATTGTTTGAGTGGAAGAAAATTAGTCACCCTGTGAAATGCCACAACAGCCCACCATTTTTTTGACCAGCACCAGCCTTGGTTTACAGATGTGAAACCAAAGAAGAATATGCTGTATTTTTTGCCTAATGTCTGGTCAAAATTTCTCAGTGAAATGCTGTGTCCTCTCTCATAAATCAAAAGATGCTTTATTTGTGTGAGTGCTTGATGAAGTCTGGAGGAAGAAGAATGGGGAGAGATTACATGATAAATAGTAGCTCAGAAGTTAGCCAATTGTGACCATAGAATCATTATTGTAGATAATTATTTTTTCTCAATGGAGGTTAGTCACATCTTATTCTGAGCATTCCTCAAAGAATAAATTCACTTAAATTTATCAGCTTTGTGATAGGAGAGTTGTCTCATTCTCTAACAGAAGCTAACAAGGCAAATTTAAGATGAGGTAACAAATACAGTGTTGCAAAAAATGTTCAGAATTAAATATCGTCCTTGAATTTTTTTCCTTGCCCAGCTTTCAGGAAGGCCATGTATTCTGCTTGGGTATTAAAAGCAAGGTAATGTGAAGGAGAAAATCGGAAGAAATCCCAGCCTGTATCTTTAAAGCTCTTGAATGGTGTAAATTATAACAGTGGTTTCACATTTTCATGGGATCAAGGCAACAACAGTAAGCTCATAAAACAGATACCACTAATTATGCAGAGGAGAAGTCGTAAAGTCACTGGTGGAAGCATGTTTTATATTCAAGAACACATCATTAAAATTTTAAGACGCACTATCAAATTCTACATTTTAATACTACGCCCAACAGCATTAAACCCTCCCAACAAGAAAATCAGATTGTTTAATGATCATGTTTGTCACACAAGTTTTATATGCCTGCTGTTGAAGCAGATGTAGACTTTTCTGTTGCTGGACAGCTTTTATCACTGGACAATTTTAAATAATTTTTACCCAAACAGTTTATAGAAAAATTAAATACAATGAAAAGAAAATCACCAAATAGTTAGGAATATTTAACTGCAGAAATATTTAAACTTACCCTGTCACATAAAAATCTTTTTATAGCATTGACAATTTGGTTTTACTTCTCTTGTATTTTCTTTTTTAATTAAAAAGTCATTTTAAAGTAAAAGAATTGTGATTCAGGCAGTCTACAATCCAGCCCACAAATGTTAGGTATATTAAAAGAATCTTTAAATTAAACGTGGCTTTAACATAGCCATATAAATTAAGGAAAAATCTAATAAGAGATATATCAGGCTTTGCTGCTCAGCTCAGTCTTTTGGAAGACCAAAGAGTATCCCAAGTGATGTTCATTATTGTCATAAAGTGACTGAGGCCACTGTGAAATATACATACAAATTTTAAGGGTCCAAATCCTTCGATACAAAAAAAGATGCAACAGATGGTAAATAGATGGATTCTTGTTGAGACATTGACAGCACAGGCAACACTTTCAAAGCTGATTCTTGTGACCTACAACAACGACTTCTGTTTGTGGGTTTGGACTAACAGATGAAAATAACAGTGCAGTTGCACATTCACACACGATGTCCCTCCCACACCTCCGGTTTGGAAATAGTCCTACTGCTCCATTCCCCTTCAGAGCAAGCTGAGTTGCTTCTAGCATTTGGGACCTCTTCCCCGCTAGAAAGAGTCAAGAAAATGAAGTGTAATTTTATATTCTTAGTAACTAAAAACTGAAATACCTAGCACTGCCTTTAAAAAACATATTTTTAACATTTAGCAACTTTTTTTTTTTTTTTTTTGCTAAAACCTTTTCAAAAGAACTAAACTGGTCTATCTCTAGTTAATCACTGTATGATGTCCAGGTACTAGATAATACCATATTTAAACATTTATCTGACAAAAAGTCAAATGAGAGTTTCAATTATTAAAGTGAAATTATTAAAGGGAATTCTGTTAGGACCCAATGAAGACTTCTGCCTAAAAGAAGGCTAAAAATCAATGGCTCAATATGTCCTAATATTAGGTCTTTCTAAATCTTTCTTTCTCCAGAGCCAATATTTGGCCTCTACTATCTGCCAGCATCTTTTTAATGAGAAGCACACATCTAAAACTTCTCACAGCTCTCAAAATTTAGGAGTAAATATTTTTAAATTAAAACCGTATGCTAAGCAGTGCAGATTTGCTGGTACAGATGTTATTTTTGGCTCATTTTCTTTAACCAATTCGTAACCAATATACTTCAGCCTGTGTTTCCAAATTTATTTTATTCTGAATATCACAGACACAGTGAAAAACCTTAATAGCACAATATTGCAAGATATTTCAAGCAATGTTTTACTTAGCAACAAAACTGCCAATGAAATTCTGTGAATACCTTTGTGTCCTCAGGACACTATAAATAGCAAAAGCGGGAAGAAAGAGAAAATGGAGATAAGAATGACTTTCATATAGAATGAGACAAGAAGGACCATTTTTAATTGAATCCTACCCTCCCCCTCTCTCAGGTGATTCACACAGTCCTTTGGCATTTGATTTCTGATTGCACTACATAGTTCTAAAAACACAATAGAGTCATGTCAACTTTTGGTGGGTTTTCTTTGTTGGTGGTGCTCTCTTGTTCATTCTAATTATTTAGGATTCATAATACTGTGTGGTTTGGGTGCTTAAATTCGTGCTCATTATCCACACTGATATTTTTATGTGGAAGAAATTGAAGTATCTGGTGAAAGTCACAGTTTTCCACACTGCTATTTCTTAATTACTTTAGAATTAGTTAATTCTCTTCTTATGAGGGACCCTGTTGTCAGCCTTATTATGTTGGCCAATGGTTTATTAAAGAAAGGATCATACATTTTTTCTATAAATTGATCTCATTAGCCTCATACCTTTAAATGCTGGCTATTCTTGGGACCTTGAAATCACATTATCTCAGAAGAACATGGGCATCCCTTTAAGTCATGGACATAAAAACCACTAATTTTGGATTTCAAAATTCAAATCAACTCAGCTTAACATTCAGAATGGACCATATGGTGACAGAAAGCTTAAAACACAGAAATGCTGTTCATACGACTCACAATGGTCTGTTCAGATAGTTTCCTTAGAGACCAGAATTGCCAGTTTGTTTTTACTTCAAGCATGAACACATTTTTTTCCTTTCAGCTGGATTCAAATAAGGTGATAATTTTGACTATGTGTGATTATGCTATTCTTACTGTTCTTTACTGTTGTAAATAAATATTTTTAATTTGCATGCCCTGTACGGCTAGTATAGGGCGAGTTTTTAGACCAAAACGTACTTAAAGAATTGAAAACTAAACAATTGTGCAAACTGGGCAAAAGGATTTTTTTAAGCAAGCCAAGAAACATGAAATTTGAGAATGAGAAGCTTCTCAGCTAGACACAGATACTAAATAATAGACTAACATAAATTAATTACACATAAGCTTACAGAGGGGGTCTGAACATAGGTTTAGAAAAACTTCTGGGTACTAAGGATCCAATCCACTAAACATCTACTAATTTTGTGTACTACTATGATAAGTAGGCCCTAACTTCTAGGGAACTGATCAAGGCAGTAAACAGCAACCGCAGCTCTGCAGGATCAGGTCTTTGGCAGAATTACATAGAGCTTATAGATACTCTACTTTTATGTTTTAAAACATTTTTGCTTGAGGTCTTTTTGTTTAGTTTTACCAATTATGTCTTACACATATATAAGATAGTTTCCTATCCTTGATGCTGAAACTGTAACTTTGTAACTTTTCAAAAATGTTTTTGGATTATTAGCAAGCTATAATGTAGAAAAAGTAAGTTGTTCTGGGGTTCTTACATCTTCTGAAATGATTTTCCCAAAAATTGTGGATGTTTTGCAGAGCATCACTTTTTTTTTGAAAGGAAACAAACCCCAAACCTGCAGGTCATTCGTTTTTATTGCCCTCTGGAACAAAACAGAAACATGTAAGTGATGGAAAATGTCAAAACCAACATTTTCACTGAATTGTTTAAAAAGTCCTGATATTTTAGTTCGAAAAGATTCAGGGAAAAAAAAAAAAAAAAACAAAAAATAAAAATTACCTTTCCAACACTTTAAATCCAAAAACTACAGACTAAATTTTTCAA